>JANAVB010022598.1:11588799-11752858 GCA_029216955.1 Iris pallida
CGCTAGGGCGTCGGAGATATAGCGACGAAAATTCATCCATCGCTATGCAGTCGATTATTTGGCAGAAATTGTGGAGAGAATTGGCGGGACAATTCTTCGACTACGTAGCGACGGATATTCAGTCGACAAGTATCAAAAAGAGCGACTAACGGGCGACGGATATATCCTTCAGATACGACAACCTATCACTATATCTTATATAGTAGTAGATGATGTTTAGTATTACATTATGTGAGTTCATCTTGATTCTGTTATATCCTTCAGATACTAGATACGATAAGAACATATACTACACCATATGTACAGAACATAGATGATTCACACTAATGTATGCTAGAATGAATTTTGGGTTGTTTCTGAGCCATTCGTTCTCACACTTAGAGATAAATCAAATTTTTGCTATTTTATCTGAGCCATCCGGGCAATCGAACTCCTCCTCCTCCTTATAGTATTGTAATTAAGAAAATTTAGAATATTTATGGGAATTTTGGAATATTTGTGCTATGATCGGATTATAACGACGGATATTAGGTTACTCTTCAGGATAATTGATGTCTATTTTATATTAATTTGGTTTGGTCTATATGATTCTTGGATAATTGGTGTGCATTAAATTCGTATGTGCATATTTGGTCTACGTGATTCTTGGATAATTGGTGTGCATTATATATTTAGTCTATGTGATTGTTGGATAATTGGTGTGCATTATAAATTGGTTTGGTTAATGCATATTTTTGTGAACAGGGAAAGTGCTGCAATTTTTTTCAAAAAATCTCAGTTAGCGACGGACTAATGACCGGTTAGCGACGGATATTTCCAGCTCCATTTGTATTAATCTACAGTACGACATGGTGACCATGACATAGTTTCTGCAGCCATTCGACTGGCGAGACAGAAACTATGTAGCCGTAGATAAAGTTTACTGTCCTCCGACCCTCATCCCTCGGCAATGATGATACGACAACCTATCACTATATCTTATATAGTAGTAGATGATGTTTTAGTATTACATTATGTGAGTTCATCTTGATTCTGTTATATCCTTTAGATACTAGATACGATAAGAACATATACTACACCATATGTACAGAACATAGATGATTCACACTAATATATGCTAGAATGAATTTTGGGTTATGTTCTGAGCCATCCGTTCTGATCAAGCATCTTCCTTCTTCTCTCCTCCACCATGGCTCTGGACCCATCTGCTCCTCCCTACTTCCCTTCTTCTTATTTGACTCTCTCAGCCACATATGATATCCACCTCAAGTGTAGAGTCGGGGGAGAAGAATTGGACAGGAAGAGGGGGGGAAGCAGCACAGCCGGCGGCATGACCCGGAGGAAGTACAGATGTTTTCTTCAACATCCGTAGGAGAACTATAAGGATATATCTTTTCACAACATGTCATCTTGTCAAAGACCCTTAATATGAATATCATGTTACCGCAGTATCGGAAGACTAACATGTCATAATTTTTTAAGCCATGGTACATGTCTCAAGGCAACTATGATCCCTGGCTGTGAGGATTCATCGTCTGACTTACGGTCTTTGCTGAGGCCAAAGTCGATTTTTCTATGTGTTTTAGAATTTTGGAATATTTGTGAAAATTTTGGAATATTTGTGGAAATTTTAGAATATTTGTGCTATGATCGAATTATAACGACGGATATTAGGTTACTTTTCAGGATAATTGATGTCTATTTTATATTAATTAGGTTTGATCTATATGATTCTTGAATAATTGGTGTGTATTAAATTCGTATGTGCATATTTGGTCCATGTGATTCTTGGATAATTGGTGTGCATTATATATTTGGTCTATGTGATTGTTGGATAATTGGTGTGCATTATATATTGGTTTGGTTTATACATATTTTTGCGAACAGGGAAAGTGCTACAATTTTTTTTCAAAAAATCTCATTTAGCGACGGACTAGTGACCGGTTAGCGACGGATATTTCCAGTTTCCGACTACTGTTCGATGGCATATCCGTCGCTACCTGGAGATTTGAAAATATTTCCAGGTAGCGACGGGTGGTCGACGGAATATCCGTCGGCAACGTTCTGGTGGTATATAGTTCTACGGAATGGCGACGACTCATCCGTCGCCATGGTTCTGGAAATACCAAGCATTTCCAGAACATGGTCGATGGAAAATCCGTCAGTATTCCGTCGCTAAGCCATCCTTTGTTAGCGACAGCAATCGACGGAATAGTGACGGCAGATACACTCTGATACGTTATTACGACGGTTTACCGACGGACCATTACGTCGCTAGTGTCTACACAGTTCAGTATTTAATACTTGAAATGGACGAAAGCCCGTCGGAAAGTCATCGCTAATGCTTCGTATTGTGAAGTCGACAAGCCGTCGCTATTCCGTCGCTTGACGACTACGTAGCGACGGATCATTATTAGCGACGAGCTGATTGCCGACGGATTATTTTGGCCAAGATCCGTCAGTGATCGGTCGCTAATACAAATTGCCAACGAACGGACGACGGATCTGGCCGTCGCTAAATCGACATATTTTGGTAGTGTCAGGGATGGAGGTATTAGCGTAGATATGTGATCAATACCCTGCAGTATTATATTATTTCATCATTGTATAGTGTTAATCATACACTCATGTATGATTAGCCAGGCCAAACATTGTATCAAGTTCTAAGCCGATCACATGTTGAAACTAGTGCTAAACTCACATAGATAGCAGTTCCAGATTTTCGTACATGTTATACACTGTTCTCTTGTCTTATCTTATTACAGTTTTGGATATACCCTGTCAGGATGCATGTACGCTCTACTTTACCTAGTATATTCTCTCTATCTACTGCTACATTTTCAATATTGTATAACTAGAACTGTTGTTTGAGATTTTGTACTCGTTCCATCCTGACTGGATATGTTGACAAAATATTACAGATGACGGTGAGGAGGATTGCTGTACCTACTACGGTCCGGTTGACGTAGTGGGCTTAGACTTGGAGATCTTGGTTCAGCAGGGCTTAGCTCCGCCCGACGAGCCTCTAGCTTAGTTTAGTTAGAATAGACATTTTGGACTGGACCTTGTCTACAGCTTGCTACTTATGTTATTATATTATATTTGGGATTGTATAACCATAATACTTTGTGACTCTCTCTCTCTCTCTCTTTCTCTCGTTGTTGAGCTGGATATTGCACTTGTGGTTTTTATCTATCTAGTTTTCGTGCCATTATTCTTCCTTCTAGATTGTGATTGAGTTTATCAATATTTCATACTATATTCTTCCGTGCGAAGATGACAGGTTATTATATACTGTTTGTTGGCTAGTAGACCTACAGCGTTCTACGCTATTTTGACGGTGTAGGCTGGGCGTGGTCACGCACTTGTGTCCCTACCTAGGGTGCGGGTCGTGACAGACCCCCCCCCGAACCTATATACACAGTATGTATATTTAGATGAGATCGGGAGAGAAGAAAGAAGGAACTCCTCAAAACCCTAGCCCTGACCCCAGACTTTCGTCGCCATCTCCTGTCACGACCAGCACCCTGAAGAGGGGCACGAGCACGTAGTTATGTCCAGCCTACGCCGCAGAATCGGCAGTAGAACGCTGTATATAGGGTCTGTAACTACTACGACTAAAACAGATAAAGGTACCTGTACAATATATACACTCCGAATGGAGGTGACATAGCAATACAGTCTCAATCACAAATATAAAACTAAGATAGATAGTATGGAAAGAAAAATACAATAGATGAAAACAGGAAATAAGTCCAAGATCTACACAAGTCCAGAGCTATACATAACATCACAGAGTCACAGAAAATATATATAACTACTACAGTCTGAAAAGTACTAGCTGGCTCGCAGGCCAGGCAAACCTAACTAAGCTACACTACTCAGGGTGAGCAAAGTCTAGTGGCTCTACTAACAAGCCACGGTCCGGGTCTATTCCATCAGACTCGACCCCATAATAGGTCGGGCAATCTGCCTCAGAATCATCTGTAATATATCAACGGTATCCTGTCAGGAAAATGAGCAAGTACAAACACCAACAGCAGTTTCATGTGAATTGACAAATACTATAAAAGACAGTATAATGAAATACAAGACAAAGATATGTGAAAACTTCGGAGCCATTCGAAAGTCGACTTACAACCCGTAAACCGAACAAGGACCGGGGTTGTAATCCTTCTCCCGAACAGAACCTTGTCTCCAATCACAGTACAGCATAAGAGCATGTAGAATATGTGAAATACAGGGTAAAATCAGCAGGAAATGTATAATAGATGTGAGTACTGAATAGGACGACAATATATATATAGGATGACTTGGGAACTATTCGGAAGTCGAGTTACAACCCTTAAACCAAACATGGACCGGGGTTGTAACTCTTCTCTCGAACAGAACTTAGCCTCCTAGGATAAATAAATATAAAAATGTGACTTGAATTATTAGAGCACTATGTGATCGGCTAGGGAATCATAATAGGGTTATCCACTTGGCCCGGCTATCCGCGGTGACCTCAACGAAAAGTCATGCCGGCCAACCTGGATAACATGGACATGGAGGTATCTGCTACACCCTACGTGAGATGAGAGTGGCGCAAGCAAAATAGTGACATGGGGCTTTGATCACATAATCCCTAATAATTCCTCTATCCCCGAATAGTATCATGGATCCGGACATGGCACGTCATGACACGGGATTCAAAAGCAGGGGCCAGCCCACTCCCAAATCGATGTCTATATAAGTACATGAAACATGGATATCACACACCAATAAACCAAGGAAATCCGGGAATAACATCTCATGACAGGATCCGACGTATACTAGTCCGTAAACCGTCGTGTCGGAAATCATGTAAGACACTACAACTAAATCGGATATAGTAGATATCAAGACAATAAAAACTATCAGTGAATGTACTCGCCTGTGGTCCTGAGCTGATAAGGTAAACAGACGCTCAGAGTAATCACATGCCTAAAATGAGATACTATGAGTCAAACAGGGTTTTATAATGAAAAAGAAACTAATTTAAGTCATAAATACAAGTCTAAGTCAAACTAGGTCAATCTAGGTCAAACTGAGTCATACTAGGTCATACTGGTTCATACTAGGTCATACCAAGTCACTGGGAGTCAATCCAAGTCAAGTTAGGTCAAACGGGGTCAAAGGTTGACTTACAAATGACTTTTGGTCAACTGGTCAACCCTGGTCAACTCTGGTCAACTCTAGGTCAACCCTAGGTCAAACTAGTCTAATGTTGACCAACTGTTGACTTTCAGTCAACTGGTCAACTCTGGTTTGGTTTCGGTCAAATCTAGTCACTTATAGGCTAAAGTTGACTCTCGGTTGACTTTTGTCGACTTTTGGTCAAAATGGTCAATCGAAGTCAAAACTAGTCTAGGAGAACTATATTTGATCACTACCAACCAAGGGAACCAAGTTCTAACCATATCTAAATCTCTAAACTCAAATACCTACATTACCATTACCAAGGTAATCCCGATACCTTGCCCAATACAAAGGAAACTCCGCTAATACTCAAGATACTAGCCTAGGCTCCTTAGGGTAGCTAGATAATATCCTATCTAGGGTTTACCTACCAAGAACTATAGGTTCCCTAGATATCTAGACCATCTTAGAACACATGTTGGTTTATTCTTATTACTTTACCATGATATTCTCTAACTTCTAGTTAACACCCACATACCACACTCACTCATTCCCTCACATCATTGACTCCCATAATACCACACTCATAGGCTCTCACCTATAGGCTTACATATAGGCTAACACCTATAGGCTATTAGCTATACATATATACTCACCTATATACCCATATCTAGACTCACACACACATACCCACTTAGGCTTATAGGGCTGTCCATTGGACTGGAATGTAGGGACAAGTTTGGGGCTGTCAAAGGATGAAATGGGGACAGCTATATGGCTGTGTTAAGGGCTGTCCATGGGGTGATTTTAAGGACTGTTTTGTGGACTGAAATGGGGCTAGTTAGGGACTGGTTTAGGGGTGCTATGGGGTGGTTTGTGACAGCAAATAGCTGAGTTATAGGGACTGAAATGGGACAGGTTTAAGGGGCCTATTAAGGATTGTTATGGGACAGTCTATGGGCTGTCATGAAGGCTAAATATAGGACAGGTTTGGGGGTTATATGGACTGCTATGGGGCAGCTAAGGACATGTATTATGGACTGGTTTTGGAGTGCTTATAGGCTGCTAAATGGGGGACTAGTTGGCTGTCAACCTTGGACTGGAATGGGGGTGTTAAATGGGTTGATATGGCTGATATGGTTGATCCCCTGCCCCCCCCCCCCACTGCTATTAAATAGCAGTAAGTTACTGCTGCTACTAAACAACAGTCCCCTTTGGGGACTGTTGAGTCTCCAGAGATCAGTCCCTTGGGTGGGGACTGATATACTCCAATGCTGCTGTTCACAACAGTGAAGTCCCCCCCCCCTTTTCACTCCATCAGTCACTCCCTCTAATCCCTCACACACAAACACAACATTCCCTCATCCCCTTGGCCGAATCCACCCACACCCCAAACACAAATAAATACACACATGACACATCATTGTATATATACAAAATTAGACACAATATATATATATATATATATATATATATATATATATATATATATATATATATATATATATATATATATATATATACATACATATAGATTAATAATATGATACAATATGATACATAGAAAAACACATCTCTAAACAAATAGAAATCTGGGATTTAATATCTAAATAACATTTAAACAATATATATTAAATCTACATGTGTCCAAATAGAAACTTTCCCACTAGGACACAAGCCTACACATAGGACACTCCTAAAAGTCTCCAAAAGGACACGAAACGGACACAAATGGAGACACAACCATGGGGGTCATTTCTATGGGTCAAAAATCAACCTATATGCATGAGAAAATGCAAAGGAGAAGGGATTTATACCTCCCGGTAGATCGAATCGAAGAAAATGTTTCCCGACATGCCACCGACACGTAGGAATCCCAAACGGACACGAACGAGCTCCGAATCCTCCCAAACTTGGCTAGCTTCCTCCTTGGCTTGAGTAGGAAAGGAAAAAAGAAGATTGGATGGAAGGAAAAGGGATTTGGTGGAGAAATCTATATAAAACCCTCTCTAGAAATTTGGGAAAGAACAAGAGAGAGAAAGTGGAATGGAAAATATCAAAGGGCTTGAGCCTATCCCCTCTAAAGGTGGCTGGCCATATGGCTAGGTGTCCCCTTCTAACAAAAGTCTAAAATGCCCTCCCACTAATCTATTCTATTAGTATTAGGAAATGGCTAATTGGTTGGGGCTAAATTAGTCATTCTAATGTCTCTAATCACACTAACCATATCCATAATAATTAGCCTAACCACTAACTAAAATAATTAGCATGTGGGCCATGGCTAACTAGTGTGTGGGTCCCACTAGAGTCAACACTACCCCGGGTCCCCGATACAAGTCGGATTGAGCTGAAATTCGAACCCGACTCAAATAACCCCAAAATAATATTATAAATAAATAAATAATTTCAAAAATATTCTAAAATAAAAAATGACAAAAATACCCCTGTTTCTGAAAACTGGAAATGACAAATCTATCCTCCTTAAAAAGAATTTCGTCCTCGAAATTAAAACTAAACAATAGTAAAATATCAAAATCACAAGTCATGGCTTAAAATTTAAAATGATAAAAAAAAATCTCAAAAATCAAAGCATGAATTAAATGACTAAAATTATAAAATTTGAAATTACTCTCAAATAGAAACTGGGTGCTATAAGTCTATCCACCCCGACGGCCGCGCGTCGCCGGAGGACCGCCGCCGGCCGGCCGCGCATGTGCGGGACTGCAGCGCATAGCGTGGGAACGGAGAAGAGCAGCAGCAGTGACGGGTTGGAAAGGTCGACTTCGCGCGGAGAGTTCTCCCCGATCGCTCGACGGTTTGTCGAGCCGATTGCTCAGGTATGACCCCAACACAACAATCTTCAAACCCCAACTGTAATATTCTGTAACAAACGTGCGACCGATCCAGGAAATCGATACGAAGTTTGACAAAAACTGTCTCGAACAGGACAGAATTTCGCGTTCGCGAACCAATTTTGAAAGACGACAAATCGCTAACCCCTCGAGTAATTTAGAAATCCACCTGAATAGGATTGTAGACAACCTATACGGAATTAAAACCCTTTTCGTAGTTTTTGATTTCATCAAGTGTATGCTAGAAAAACAAATCTTGAAAATCAAAGAAAACCACTTTAAAAAATAGAATTATTTTTAGAAAAACCTTCGATACGACGTGCGTCCCGCCAATCCGGGCGACGTGGACGCACACCGTAAGCATCGAAAGGCGCATACATATATTTTGAACGTGTGGGCTTTGACAGAATTCAAATTGGTCGCATGTGCGCGACGAATTTGATGCGTATCCGTCAAAATTTACCGTATCGGCCTCTGTGCCAATTTTCTAATTACTTTGTGCACGTTCGTCAGATCGAGATAAAACTTACGCCAAAAGGACCATATCGTTTTTCTGGTCCTTTATGCCAAGTTTGGTTCAATTTTGAGACAGTTGATCGGATTGCCGTTTCGCAGGCCCCACGATCCGATTCAACGGGCGATTTTGCGCACGGCCTGCCGAAATCCAACTTTAGACATACGGTAGGGTTCGTATCATCAAAACGAATCCGTAGATATGTATTTTGATGATTTTAAAGACCATTGACTCAGATACGCTTTTCGGTGCAAAGCAGTCCAACGGCGGACACCATTTTGATCCGAAATTACCGTTTTGCCCCTGTGTCCAGAATTGGACTTAAGAAAATACAATGTTAGCTAATTTGACTATTCTGAGATTATTGGCAATGTCTGTTTCATCTTTCGGAGACAGGTGTGATGATTTGGACTTTATGGCTTGGCAGTTGACTATATTTTGTTGGATCTGTCTGCAACCTCCAGGCAAGATACCTTGCCTCCCTCTACAGTTCATTTTTATGCTTATAGTTCTTCTATTTTTAGTATGTTATCATTTTGTTACTCTAGTTGATATGGATTCAGATGTTTTCTACATACCATATTTACTAGTTTATTGTCTTGCTTGTATATTAGTATTTTCTGACTTGATAGCGTAGTTACACCAGGCTTGTCCATATTATGGTTCATGCTAGAGATGTCCTTACCTGTGTCATGACTGAGTTGTACCGTGTCGTCACCTGTATCTTGACTGAGTCATGTCTACAAGTATGTGTGATTGAACTGCTATTCCTGTATCGTTTCCACAACCTGCGAGTCCACATACGGGACGAGGGTGACTTTTCTTGAACTAACCTACAAGTCCAAATTTGGAGCGAGGGTTAGTGATTAGTTCAAACCTGCGAGTCCATTCGGGGCAAGAGTTTGATATTCTATTGACCTCTTGTTTACTTGTTCTAATTCCAACAGTTCATTTATGCATAGTTGATCCCGTATCCGTGTTCATAGTTACCTGTCAGTAGCCACATGTCAGTCTCATGTCTAGTTCCTGTTTATACCCAATTTATATTATTGCTTGATTAAACTGCTAGATAGGCATATTTTTATGTATCTTGCTAGTCCTCTGAGGACATGATGATCTCTTCAGGTAGCTGATTGCGTGGAGTTAGTTAGCGGATCATGATGGTAGTGAATACACCTGCAGGGATACAGGTATTTGTTTGTGATATTTATACCTTATTATTCTTTCGTGCTTTATATTCCATACCAGGATATATTCTGCTTATTTTATAGACTCATATCGTTCTTGGAGTCTAATCGGACAATATGCTAATGGGCTGCAGACCATGACCTATAATTGTTCATTCATATTTTATATTCTTATTGTGGATTGAGATATAGTGATGCCTTGCCATGATTTGACAATATTCCATAGCCTTGACAGCGTTTACGTATTCGAGTCGGGCTGGAGTCCGCTCGATACGTAGCTGGCTTGCTCACGAGCTCGCGTCCGAAAAGCGGGTGCGGGTCGTGACAGTATTTTTTTCGAAATTGTCTTGTGGAACAGATTAGATGTTTTAGACATTTTATTTCGTCTCTGAATTTTTTAAAGATGTTTTTAGACATTTTATTATGTCTCTGAAAAAAAAGATGTTTTAACAGCATATATGATTCAAAATTTAGAATTGTTGTAGAAAAATACCTCCTCCTCTCTTATAGAGAGAGGGGCAATTTAGTACTTTCATCATCGTTGAACCAAAGCACATGGGTCGGACCAAAAATTTACTGTGGTTTATATTATAGACTAGTGGATAACCCGTGCCATAATGACACAGACAGGACACGAACAACAGATCCGACGGCCGAAGGTCGCTCCACCTGTGCTGCTTCTTTTTCCTGGAGACTGATCCGACTGGACCACCACCTGGAGAAGGGTCGAGTGACTTCTCTCATGCCGAAGAATGCCTCCCGGAGATCCTCCGTGGTAACCTCATTGCCGCCGGCTGCTCCGGTTCGTGCCGTGGATCGAGGCTCACGGCGAAGCTGGAGTTCCGGTTCTCCGCGGCAGAGGGGAGGCTCTGCTGCCGCCACCTCCGCCGCCGTTCGGAGGGACTTGAGGAAAAAGTTGGGATGCTGGGATGAACGTGAGGGAGAAGTTGTGACAACTTGTCCTTTTATTTATGTGGTAAAAACAAAAACATTAGGTTGTCTATAATCTAAAAGCAAAATTGAGTTTTAGAGAGAGAGGCAATTTAGTCCTTTCATAATCGTTGAACCAAAACACATGGGTCGGACCAAAAATCTACTGTGCTTTATATTATAGATAACTTTTGTCACATCAGACTTGTCGGTCAGCTGCTGCCGTCGGAAGTACTCCGGCTCCGTTTGCAAGAAGATCTTGACAAGCAGCAGGTATGACAATGTCTAACCAAATCTGTATAGAGGTTAGAGCTATGTTACATGAATACGGACACAAATACGAATAAAGGCTCGATACTGATACTGCATACGTATATTTTAAATCGGTACAATAGAATCGCCTAGTGTACAAATACAGGTACATACAAACATAATACAATATAAATGCATACACCATTTTGTGGTCTCCTTGCAACAAAGGGTTAGAGTCTGCGTCCGTATAGAACGTGTGATGAACACAATTTGAGTCATATCTGACACTGGGAAGTTCTTAAACAACATTTTACAGGTGAGATCAAGTTTGAATTGTTCCTCTTGTTTCATTTGGTTATATATGCTGCACAAACACGGATATGTCACGACACGGATGCAACTTCAACTTTGGTGTGTCCCAGTATAGTTTGAAATGTTCAGATTGTATCTGATACGAATCCGTCACAGCACAATTCATAAATTTAGGAGTGTAGATGCTTCTTAGGTTCTGGTTGATTAATTTGGTTATTTTGCTTTTGCCAACATTTGTAGAGTTAGGTATGGATAATAACAATCCATTGTCTAATGCATGTTAAAATATAAGCTATAATTCGATGTTCGCTGAAGCTTTTCGCCAGTGCGTTAAATCCTGACTTAGGAACTTCAACGTGTTCTTGACTATGAAGGATCGATTTATTCAGTTTTAACCAAATCGAAATAATCAAAATCGAATAAAACGATATTCTAAAAATTCAAAATCGAAACCGAGTCAAAATTATTCATAACTGAAACCGAACCGAATAATTAAATAAATTTATTGGGTTAGACTATTTATATTATTTAATGGGAAAGCTCCAAATCAAAATTGAGTGCCAGACATACCTTCATTTATGTACTAAAACATATAGTGTAATTTTTCATATATAATTACAAAGAAAAAGTGGTGGTTTAGCCACTAAAAAAATGAGTGCACGTGTCAACATAAAATTACTTTTATTTTTAATTTAATTTCTCTCACCTTGTAATAATGAAGCAAGTGGTTTTATGTTAACACGTGATAACTATTGAGTGGAAAGATGAATATCATCCAAGTTTTGGTGGGTGAACAAAAATAGACTCAAGAAAAATCACAATTGGGCTTTTTAAGTCAAATACATGCCATCCAAGTTCCTGATTCAAGCATTTTATTTCTTTGGGTGGAAGAATTGGATAGGGTTTTCAATATGAACATGGTTTTGCTCTCTTTTATTTCTTGCACCAAAGCCATTTATTTCTTGTATTTGGATGTTAAAAAAAAAGTAACAAGTAAAAAAAAAAACTTTCCTCATCCTCATTAATTCCAAATTAAAAAAGCTATCCCGCTCAAAAATATATTGTAACTACATTTTTTATCTTTTACATAAAAGTTAAATCGATGAGAATTATAATTTCTCATGATCATAAAAAAATAATTGAATTTTTTTTTTTTTTCGTTTCCGCGAACCAAAATAGACCTAGGCCGCCTTTGGGCTGGCAAGTTCTCATCAATTCTTGATGAGGTGACGATCGAGCAGCGATAGTGCATGCAATAATTTCTCCGATAGTACCACAATATGTTTATATGTACAAAAATGTTAAATTACTTCAACAAGTCTCTGTGTTGCCGCCCCTAACATCTCGTCTAATGTTCATACAACAATATCATGACCCCTTAGTTGGAAAAGCTCACCAGAGATCATTCCCTAATTAATAGAGCTACAAGGACGACCCAGGAGATTGAGTTGTCCTATCCGAAACTAGTTTTAATTGTCACTTGATCTTTATTGTAGGTCGATCCTGGAGGGTCATTCGCAACTCCGACATCTTTTGGAATCACGCCGAGCTTGTCCTAAGCAGAAGAAATTTGTCCAAATCCGAAGTTTTGACTGACTTATCCCTGGACCGGCCCAGTAGAGCAATAATCAAGTCAAAAGTATGGTATGTTGGGTTTGAAATCTCTACTCTACCGACCCAGATCAAAATATTTTACACACTATAGGTCGGACCTGAGGGTTGGTTCCAGTGTTCTAAATGGTGTCTGTCTAGGCCGCCTATAGGCGGTAGGCGGTCCCTCTCCGCACCGCTTTTTGGTAGGCGGTGGAGTAGGCGGCCAACGGAGGTTAGCGGCATAGACGGATGTGAGGCGGCGTATGCTGATGCCTAGGCGGAACAATACATAACAAGATATTTTGCTCAAAAAAATATTGTAAGCATTATGGGCCTATGGTTCACTTTTACAAAACTAAAATTTACAAATCTTCGTCTACAACTTAGTTATGCATTGACACCCTTAAAATATGCATATTATGCAAAAAATAGTAAAAAAATATTCAATATGTAACGACCGTTTAGGCAATGTCTAAGCGGTCTAGACGGTAGACAAACTCTCTTCGCCGCGCACCCGTCTACCGCCGTTTAGAACCTTGGTTGGTTCTATTGCCTAGAAATACTGTTGTTGAAACAAATATTGGTATAGTTGAATTTTTTCGTTGCTTACCCATGTTTTAATCTCAACTTTGGGAAGTTTATGCAGACTTTTTGGTACAAATCTTGAAAGAACTTATCCTAAAATTTAGTGATTAAGAAAAAGAAAATGTCTAAGATTACATCAACTCATATATAGTTTCCTGACTTTACGCTTAAAAGACATTTAATTTCACACGAACACTGCTATTGCATTACAGATTCTGATACCATTTGACGTAATTTGAAAGAAAAAACTCTTTCTAAAAATAACCATCAAGAAGAGAAAGTCCATTACAATAGAAACCAAATTTATTTCCTCATATATAATCGATGAAGTAATATAAAATTATAACATACTCATTAGGGATGGCAAATTTTCTCGAACCCGACGGAGATTCGACTTTTTTTTCCGACAGGGACGAGTTTGGGGATTTAGAAACGGAAATGGGGACGAGAATGAGGATTAAAATAAATCTCCGATCGTATTCGGGGCTGAATATGGATATTGTACTCCCCGCCCCTGTAAATCCCTGACCCCGATTACTTATACTCATATGTGCAACACATTTGTATGAGTTCATGATCTATCTAGTATTATATATATACATTTTATTGAATCAATGTTTTATTAACATGTCTTGTAATTTTTTTTGAATGGATTTTTTTTAAGTTTATAATGTACATAAAAACTTATTAATGGGACGACAGGCATGGACGAAAAAATTCAGTCCCGAAGGTGTTAATGGGGACGGGGACGGGGACGGGGACATGGACGGGGATGGGGACAGGAGTATATTGTTAAATGGGGACAGGGATGGGGTTAAAATTTTATATCCGACCGGGGATGGGAATGAGGACGAGGACAGGGATTCCAACTGTCACGCCCCGATTCGTAGAGTCATTTATTCACATATTTTATCTCTTGGAATCGATCGTCCTCGCTTGGGCGTGATGCCGTACAAGTCTGGTATTGCACTTGTACAAGGTAAAGATGGTACATAAGTGATAATCTTCAAATAGGAACACATCGCAGCGGCAGAAGCAGACAAATTGAAGTTAATGAGGACAATCTTTCTTATTGAATAGAAGTACATCACTTCTTTATAGCAGTGGAGATAAAAGGATAACTTGAAGTCACACAGAGATATATAAACTTTATTCTCTTTATTGATAATTGAAGAAGAGTACAAGACTTGTATTGAAGTATAATACTTACAACCAATACCACTTTACATTGAAAGCCAACTGAACAATGCTACACAGCTTACAATTGATACTTGGATACATTGGATTACAATTCGATATACCGACTTGGCTTACAACTCACTGGTACAACTGATTACAATGTTCCATACATTATGTCCTTTATAAACAGAAGACATCATCTTGTACAAGGAGAGCTTCTGTATGTCCAACAAATCTTCGATGCCGCGGGACCAATCAAGCCAATCTTCGTGTGTGTAGAACATCCCAAGCACGAGCACCTGCCCACAAAACGTGGGTCAGCACATCATCTATGTACTGGCGAGCAGAATCCAACCCACCCGCCTAAACCAACACTAACTGGTCAATTTTAGCAAGCATTTAATAGAATGATCTTTCTACTTTGGGCCTAGCATCAGTTTACAGTTCATGTGCAATAATCAGAGTGAAGCATGTAAACATATTCTTAGTAACATTCATGTGAAGGCATCATTAAAGCATACTAGGTGTTATCATGAAAAGGCATCATTGAGACATCTTTAACATTAACATCTTAAACATGTTATGACAATTCTCACTTCAAGCATCACCTAGCATGTATGTTACGTTTGAGCAATGTACATAGCAAGGCATCTTTCTAGCATACTGAATTTTAACATGTTAAGCAGGTTCTCATATTGAAAGACTACGCATAGCATCATTTACTTGGCACGTTAAGCACGCAAGTTAAACCAACACATATATTGAGTATATCACATTTAAGTGATTTCTTACCGATAGCCAACTCCCTTGTACCTGCATAAGAATACAGGATAATATGATATGCTTACTCTATCTGCACAAAACATTCGTTAGCATGCATCCTGACTACATGGTCGTTGGTGAAACTGCACCATAAAGGACTTTCCAACGGGTATTACGACGCACCATTCCAGGGTAGGTTGCAAGCCTAGCCGAATGTCCCGTAATACCTCGTGCCATCATAGGACGATCAATGTTTCCTTTCGGATCGAATCGGTCCCGGTGCCCCAGGTACTGTTCGAGAAAACTTACTCAGACTTGTACAAGTACGTCCATGACCATGCGAATGCGTGTCAACTCGATAACACAAATGCATGGTAAAACAACTGAAAGTAAGCAGAGCCAACAGTTCAACATCTCATCTCAATCCCGAGCTGTGTTCAACGACTAATCATTACCATCATTCTACTTGGTGATCTCCATGATCCCAAGCCTCATCATTCTCCATTCATTGATTCATTGCACATTTCTCATAACATTCCTCTCAATGAGGAACCAATAGCATTTCATTCATTTCAAAGGGACAAACAGCTTTTTTCTTTCATTTCATTGGGACAATTATTATTCATTTCATTGCTTATACAAAACAGGCATCATCTCATTTCTTTACAATAGTTATACAGAGAGTATATGATTCAAGAGTCTCATTCAATTCATTGTGTTAATAGCATAGCCAGTTCTTTTCTCATGTCTTATTCACGCAATATCTTGATTACTCCAGTGATTCATTCATTTCATCAAGATTAAGCATAAGGGACATTATCAATGCATTCTCAGGCATCAAGTTACATTAGCAGTTTGAGTGTGATTCAATCAGCAGTTCAATAATCATGTCTTATTCATTTCAATAATTCTCAGCATAGGCATCTCTATTATTCAACAACTAAAACATGGAATATTTAGGGACAATTCATAGCATCACGTTATTCCATTTATTAAGCATGTATGAATAAGGAGGAAGGAGGACAGTTCCACTTGCCTGCACAAAAGGGTCTTCTTATTCTGGTTGTACACATTCCCCCTAAGCGTAGTTCCACCAGCGAGCTACGTTCCAACACTTAGTCCGTCTAGCCAGCTAAGAGAGACTGCATCAGTCTCAACTCTCTTGATTCCCAACATAAGTAACGGTCCAACATCCTGATAGCATCCAACAAGCCAGCCAAATGCCTCGTGCGGAGCGGGGCATTACATAATATACCACTCAGAAAAAATTTCGTCCTCGAAACTTAAAAGAACAACTCATCTTACTAATTCACTTAGTCATAACAAGTTACTCATTCAGCTTCAATTCAATATTCATTTCATCCCACTCGGCCATTTCAAAATAGCTATCTAATTGTATCATTTTAATCCATCAACGATTCAATCTATCTTTCTCTTTTTTAATGCTTGCAACTTCTCATTGATTCACTAACATTTTCCTTGCATGCTATCTTGGTCGCAACACATCACTTCGTTTGGATCCATACACATATTTCGGGCGTCCCCAAAACATATGCATTTCAGCCAAAGTCCGTGCTAGTACGATAAATTCTTCCCATAATGTTATCTCAGTCGCAACCTATCACTTCGGCTGGATCCATACACATATTTTAGGTGTCCCCAAAACATATGTACTTCAGCCAACATTCATGTTAGTGCGATTCGATCAGCCATGACATAACTCTCTTTTCCAAATCCGACTTAGCATCCTTTCAATTGACTTATCACTTTATTCACTTGCTACAATCACTATCTTTCCGGCCACAATACTTAACATCAGGGACAACTTGGTTAAGCTCTCTATCCGGACATAATATTTCTAACATTCGATCAAGGGTCTAACTTAGAGCCATTCATATCGAGAGTTCACAACATACAATCATATTCCTTCCCCAAATCCGACAATATTTCTCACCGAGGCAATTCATCTTTTCTATAAGACACAATCCGACGTCACCCACTATCGATTACCCAAGCCAAGGGTACAATTCTATGCAACAGTCAAGGTTAACCCAGCTACCCGACTATAGATATCGATCCAACATTCTCGCTATAGGCCGACACATAATCCTCAAGGGTCAAACATCTATAAGGTTCATATTGAAGCATATACATACAACATATCATTCTTAGGTCGTACTCATCACCATCTCTCGTTCAATGCCAAAGGTTATTATACGGTCGCCAATGGTCACCTTATTAATCGGTCAAGTCTCTATGGTTAGCTATACCGACAGCTAAACCTAACCATTCAGGTGACTCCCCTAGAGTGGACGGCTACTAGGGATCATGCTAGTTTCTTATTCTCAGGGCCAATAAGCAATCGACAGTTCTAAGGAACTCTACCCAAACCTATGGGTATCAACTTAGTCTGAATAACTAATCGCCATTGTCGGATATGCCAACAATTGGTAAGTCCTCATCTGGTCGCTAGGGTCAAGTCTATTTATCCAGGGTCTTCCTCAAGGAATAATTCCCACAGAGGCTCATTCTAGACTTACCCAATGATCGACTAAGATCGATCTACCAACGTTACGGTCAAATCCCAACCCGACATACGATTCTCATCGTTCTAATAATCCATCAAGTAAATTTCCAATGATTCAATTTCTATTCCAATTCCTTTGTACCCATACGAACCTATAAGCCAATGCTAACTATTCGAGAGTCATTGATTTCGATAGTCTTAACATACTATGGAATCATACTATTCGGTCTGTATGACGAAGTCACACCACTAAGTCATAAGCCAGCAATCTATATCCCAACCGACAGTCACATATACTGACATTATCCAACACGTTTGTAGTTTCTCAATCCCATTCGTTTCTCAATCATCAAACTATATTATGGACATTCTTAAATCTCATGCAGCAAGGGTCGAGTAGTTCATTCCATTCAATCTGATAATTCATGTATCAACTAACCATTCTCTATGCAACACAAATATTTAGGGTTGCTACTTGTTACTTTTCTAATCCCATTAAATTTCTCAGCATACGTGCACATAGGCAACGACTATCCTTTGGTGATCTAGATGGATTGACATTTATTACACCGTAGGGACAAGGCACAGATTTCTAATATTCTTTTGGTCACCGACAACTTTTCCAAAACTTTCAGCTTAGCAATCAACTTTTGTATTAGCCACATATGATTTGCATCCAACCATTCGAAATCAACATTCAGATATTCTAAGCCACAACATTCTCTAGCCATATCCATTTATCCATAGCATACTAGCGATCTTACTAGTCTGAGTCATCACTCGACTAAACAATTTCTAACCAAGCCACCAGTTACAATTTCAGACAATCTCGCTACTCAATACAACATTACCGTCACGGGACACTCGAGTCATCTAGCTACAATATATGACTCCCAGCTATGTCTCGGCACTACCCAGTACCCACAGATAGTCTCATTGCTATTCTATGAAAAGGATCAACATACATCTCATTTTTGAGGTGGTAGAGGCCATATACCACTCAGAAACGAAGCCATTCCCAAACAATACCAACTCAATTCTATTCCGGACATTCATGATCTACAATGATCACAATACTTAGCCAACATTCTTAGGGTCTCAAATTCTTAGGGTAACATATATGAGTCAACTCAGTAATTCTGTTGAACTCATCCATCCATGACTTCGTTTCCAATTCTTTTCCAACATCACATGCAATTTTCGACTTGTTACAGCATACATAGCCACTTTTTTTTATTCTCACAATTCCAAACAATATTTATACTATAGCATACTATGGCATCGAGTCATTGTTGGGTTATTTGTGTCCAAACCAACAACAAACATTCATTCAGGGGCATCACAATGTATATAGACTTATTGTATGGAACATCCAGTGAGCAGCCAAGAGGGTCAACGAAATTTCAAACACGAACCACATAAGGATGATTACAGAACAACAACAGTATAATCGCGGAAGCAATCTTTGATTTAATCGCAGAAGCAACGTTGAGTGATCGCGGAAGCAACTTTGGTTAATCGTCGATGCAACTTTGATTTGAAACGAATCAAAGAAAAGACCAAGGACGTAAAGTCGTGCTCTGATACCAATTTGTCATGCCCCGATTCGTAGAGTCATTTATTCACATATTTTATCTCTTGGAATCGATCGTCCTCGCTTGGGCGTGATGCCATACAAGTCTGGTATTGCACTTGTACAAGGCAAAGATGGTACATAAGTGATAATCTTTAAATAAGAACACATCGCAGCGGCAGAAGCAGACAAATTGAAGTTAATGAGGACAATCTTTCTTATTGAATAGAAGTACATCACTTCTTCATAGCAGTGGAGATAAAAGGATAACTTGAAGTCACACAGAGATATATAAAACTTTATTCTCTTTATTGATAATTGAAGAAGAGTACAAGACTTGTATTGAAGTATAATACTTACAACCAATCCCACTTTACATTGAAAGCCAACTGAACTACACAGCTTACAATTGATACTTGGATACATTGGATTACAACTCGATATACCGACTTGGCTTACAACTCACTGGTACAACTGATTACAATATTCCATACATTATGCCCTTTATAAACAGAAGACATTATCTTGTACAAGGAGAGCTTCTGTATGCCCAACAAATCTTCGATGTCGCGGGACCAATCAAGCCAATCTTCGTGTGTGTAGAACATCCCAAAGCACGAGCACCTGCCCACAAAACGTGGGTCAGCACATCATCTATGTACTGGCGAGCATAATCCAACCCATCCGCCTAAACCAACACTAACTGGTCAATTTTAGCAAGCATTTAATAGAATGATCTTACTACTTGGGGCCTAGCATCAGTTTACAGTTCATGGACAATAATCAGAGTGAAGCATGTAAACATATTCTTAGTAGCATTCATGTGAAGGCATCATTAAAGCATACTAGGTGTTATCATGAAAAGGCATCATTGAGGCATCTTTAACATTAATATCTTAAACATGTTATGACAATTCTCACTTCAAGCATCACCTAGCATGTATGTTATGTTTGAGCAATGTTCATAGCAAGGCATCTTTCTAGCATACTGAATTTTAACATGTTAAGCAGGTTCTCATATTGAAAGACTACGTATAACATCATTTACTTGGCATGTTAAGCACGCAAGTTAAACCAACACATATATTGAGTATATCACATTTAAGTGATTTCTTACCGATAGCCAACTCTATTGTACCTGCATAAGAATACAGGATAATATGATATGCTTACTCTGTCTGCACAAAACATTCATTAGCATGCATCCTAACTACATGGTCGTTGGTGAAACTGCACCATAAAGGACTTTCCAATGGGTATTACGACGCACCATTCCAGGGTAGGTTGCAAGCCTAGCCGAATGTCCCGTAATACTTCGTGCCATCATAGCACGACCAATGTTTTCTCCCGGGTAGAATCGGTCCCGGTGCCCCAGGTACCGTTCGAGAAAACTTACTCAGACTTGTACAAGTACGTCCATGACCATGTGAATGCGTGTCGACTCGATAACACAAATGCATGGTAAAATAACTGAAAGTAAGCAGAGCCAACAGTTCAACATCTCATCTCAATCTCGAGATGTGTTCAACGACTAATCATTACCATCATTCTACTTGGTGATCTCCATGATCCCAAGCCTCATCATTCTCCATTCATTGATTCATTGCACATTTCTTATAACATTCCTCTCAATGAGGAACCAATAGCATTTTATTCATTTCAAAGGGACAAGCAGCTTTTTCCTTCGTTTCATTGGGACAATTATTATTCATTTTATTGCTTATACAAAATAGGCATCATCTCATTTCTTTACAACAGTTATACAGAGAGTACATGATTCAAGAGTCTCATTCAATTCATTGTGTTAATAGCATAGCCAGTTCTTTTCTCATGTCTCATTCATGCAACATCTCGATTACTCCAGTAATTTATTCATTTCATCAACACTACTAAAATCTGTCAAATCAGCGACGCCTCAGGACGTCGCTAAATAGGAAAAAAAACGTCGCTAATATCGATTAGCGACGTATTTAGCAACATTTGCACGTAGTCGCGATTAACCTAGTCGCTAAACAACAAAACGTCGCAATACGTCGCTATTGCGACGACACTCACCGACGCGGACACGTCGCTAATTCAGCGACTACCAGCAACGTAAAACGTCATCATTTACCGATGCAACATAGCGACGTTGAGCGACTTGACATGCATCGATGCTGACCTGGCTTGAGAGCCAAATGGCGACGTTCTGCGACTTTGCTACGTCGCTATAGTACCGACATATAGCGACGTTTAGCGACGTCCTACGTAGCGACGTTTAGTGACGATCAGCGACGGTATACATCACAGTTAGCGACGTGCCTTATATTTACTTAGCGACATTACCTTCGTCGCTGGACGTCGCTGAACGTCGCTAATATTGAAAAAAAAATTACAGCATTTGCAGCATCCCCTGCAGCATTTGCAGCATCCCCTACACCATTTGTTACAACAACGACAGTGTGTATCACGAACACAGTATCAAACAACACATATACACACAATCACGAACACGTTTGAAACACAATCTCATCAATCAACACAGATATATGAAAATTTCTAACAACAATGTCAAACATAATGGTCCACATAAGAATAATGTATGTATAACCACATAAAAGACCCAACAATGGGCCATCACACAACAATATATATGTCGACTACGGCTGATCAGGAGGAGCATCACCGCTCCTGGAAAGAAGGTAAGCATACTGCTCCGGTGTAAGAACCACCGACGACGATGAAGGAGGAGGCAATGTAACCGCTGGAGAAGGAGGCAGTGTAACCGCTGGAGATGGGTGCGTCCGCGTCTCCTCTAGGGCTCGCAGTCTGGCGCTGCATTGCTCCATGCAAGCCGCTATCCTAGTAACGGTGTCGTGAATGGACTCCTGTGTCCCCTGTACGTGCTGCACGGTGCGCTCGAGCTCGTCAAAGTGTGCGGTGACCGACGCAGCGTCCCCTTGCGCCTGAGACCCTGGCTGCTCAGCAATCTTCCTCAGCATATCATCGTGCAGCTCAGCAATCTGGCGGACAATGGTCTCCTCGACTCGAAACGACTCGGCCTGTGACGGCTGTGAATGCGCACTGGAAGAGGGAGCCCTGGATGCATGCGTCGTAACATATGCGCCGTAGGACCCCGTACCGTAGTACGTACCCCTCTGAAGACCACCAACAGCGGTCTTCCAGAGCTCGTCCTCCGACTGAGGCGAAGAGGGCTGCGATGTACCAACCCCTCCCTCTGCCTGTGCACTAGCACTCGCACGCTCATCACGTAGCCTAACATACTCTTCCTAGAAATCATTGTGCATCTCTATACATCAGTACTTACCTAAATTAGCCTAATAAACGTCTAAAATATTTAATTATTATTAAGTATATGGTTATCTGTATATTCTTCAAGTTGTGTTAAAAATTAACAAAATCTAAATTAGTACTTACATAGCTCTGAGTAGCCCGGTCGTCGATGAGCTTCCCGTCCTTCCGATGGGTGGCCAGGAAGACGGTCACCATGTTTGCGTCCTCGCCCCTGTTCACCTGCGTGTTTGTTATATTTTATTCTTTAGTAAAATAGAAAATTATATACTCCTACTATCAATAAAATCTTATATTTTACAATAAATTACATACCAGACGACGGAAATGCTCCGTCATAGGAATCGATCCACCACACCACTTTCCGGCCATCGTCCTAGCCGCCTTCGCCTTCTCCGACCGCTCTCTGTACCCGAGCTCCTCAAATCGAGCCCTCATCGTGGTCCACTGGTCAGGTGTGATCCAACCAGCAATCGGCTTTCCGGAGCGCTGACGAGCTTTCTGATCGTCAATTGCATCACGGATCAACTTGGTGGCGACGGTAAGAAACTGCCTCTCAATCTGTTCGGCCCGGTGTGGTGGATAAAAATAAGTCCTCTACAAGAATTACAAATTAAAATAATAAGTTCTAAAAAATGCTTAAAATTATATTAATCATACTAAATTAACTATCTTTAGTTACCTTGAAGTGGGCAAACCAGAATGCCTTCCTCTCTTCCGAGGCATCCGAGTAGTTGATCCACGGACCCCCATAGTTGGACCTTAGAAAGGAGCCCAACGCTCTCTGTACCGACGAGGGACGATATCTGTATACAACGATAACCGACGTATTAATGAATATATATAGATATACAGACATGCATAAAATATATATATATATATATATATATATATATATATATATATATATATATATATATATATATATATATATATATTCATTTAACTTACTTCGTAGGACCGTCGGCCCAAATCTCCATCCTCGTCTCGTCCTGAGGTGCGCATGGAGGGTCGCTCTGGTATGGATCCGCCCGGGCGGGAGTAGGGACTACCTCCTCCACCTGCTCCCCACCCGCCATGCTGCTGTCAGCGGTAGGAAGGCTAGGGGAAGTAGTATGATCAGCAAGCCTGGAACTGCTCGTCGTAGGTGCACTGCCATCCGGACCTGCGACCGTATGGTACAATAGAGTGCTCGGGTCAGACGATGGTCCAGAGCCATCCTCTGGTAACGGAGCTCTCTGCCCACCTAAGGACATGGCTCGTCCTGGCCTATCTCCGCGTCGTCCTGAGGTGCCTCCGCATCGTCCTGCCATGCTGATAATAACATTGGAGTTCATAATTTAAGACTACAAAAATATGAATACATCAAAATCACAGTTCATGATTGAAAATATAAATAAATACAATGACAGTTTAGAAATATCTGTATACATTGGAATTCATAATTTAAGTTTTCAAAAATGATCATAGTTCATAATTTAAGATTACAGAAATATGAATACATCAAAATCACAGTTTCTCAATCATCCTCTGAAAATTCATCTTCTTCGTTTGCCTCATCCTCCTCCTCATCCTCTTCCTCTTCCTCCTCATCATCACTAGCATCTCCTTCGTCTTCTGTCACGACCCGCTCCCGAATAATCGGACACGCCCAGCCTTCATTGTTAGACACAATGAAGTAAGCTGTACCAAAAGCTAGGGAAATCTAACCAGATAATTAAGACAAGTAAAAAAAAATCACAGCATCTATAACGTATCCCAGAAAGATCACCATAATCCACAAATCTAGATATCATAATGTACCAGAATCAACATGAATAAAAAGTGCTATGAACTCTAAAGTCAATATCTCAAAGTAAAGCTAAGTAATCTAAACCTAAAGCCTCAAGTTAAGCCTCATCCTGCTCAGCTAAATCCTGGGCTCTGGCCCGTAGAGTAGAACAATGTCCTGCAAGCATACCTGCAACATATCCTATTTAGGAGCGGAGCAAATACAATTCTAGGTAATGAACAAGACATCATGATATAAAAGTACAAGGGAACATGAAAAGTACAGGAAAGAACATGGTGAATAAGTACATGAAAGAACAGGGTGTGTAAAGTACATGAAAGAACAAGGTATGTAAGAACATGAAAGAACATGATATGTAAAAGCACAGGAAAGAACATGGTATCTCAGGAATCATAGGAAATAAGTACAAGGTATATCTCCTGAACATATGTGTACAATGTTTGAAATATAACTAAGTATGTGACCGGCTAGGGGTAAGCACATGAATGGTACGGCTTAGGACCCGCGTGCACGATGCGGGGTCTAAGCTAAACACACCTGAGTTGTTTCTTGGGTTTGGTCACATAAATAGTATATTTTCCTACCCCAGGTACAAGTAATAAGAACAAGGAACATGAGCACCAGAAATACATGTCGTGTCACAGTGTGTCAATCAAGGAAGCACATGATATAATGAAATGCACAAGACCATAGAATGTACTTGACTTGCTCCAGAGAAAGTATGGGTAAAGATCGGATCTAGATGTCCTCATGTTTAAAGTTACAAGATGGTTAGGTTTTTAACGATGTCATTGGCTAAACTCACTAACTAATTGATTAATGTATTAAACACTACGAGTCTATATGACTCATAGTCACTTGGTTAATCATTCAAGTAGTAATCATGCTTTAAATGATATGGCTTAAAAGGGGAAAGGATTGATAATGTAGTTATGCAATTATGAATACTGTCATAAACCCTGCCAGGTTACTAACATCAGTCAATCCTTCTCACCAAACATGACCAACAATTCTACTAACTTTACTATAACCCACACAAGTTCTTATTTCCAGCTACTCTCTGTTCATACTTCCCATTTTAAACTAGAGATTTCACATATCAAACACTTAAGGATCTGAATTTTAACCCATCCTGCTTAAAATCAACATTCGAGGAAAAATGCAATATATCCATGAGATGAGGTTAAAGCGATCAAAGAAAACAACTGATGCTTACAAAAAGGAATTTAAACCAATATTGTCATAAAGAGCATACTGAAACCCAAATTATTAGTGTAGCCTACTGTCCCTTATCACAGTTGGCCATCTCCAGTATTAGTATTTACAGATACACTAATTCAATCTATAACTTAATTGCCAAGAGGTAATCAATGAGACAGGTGCTCACATTGGTAGACCTTGAGCTTACAGGCTCCTAAAACTTATTTTCATACATCAAGATTTACAATTTAAGCTCAGTAACTCCTCGACCCAACCCAGTAGTATAGATGAATAGTCTATATGCCACAAACCACTCCAACAGGATAAACTCATAGTAACAACCAGCAACATCAAAATATGTTAAAGAACAACTGATCCCTTCCCAAATATACACACGGCTACCTATTTTTACAGAAAACTTCCTAACAAATAAATAACTTCCCTGCTACACTCTGCATTCCTTGCGGTTGAGGAAACCAACTAAGCTTGCCACCACAGTTAACTCCTAATAATGCTTGTAACTTGAGGCTTGATCGAACTCTTGCTAAACCTCTCATTTACAGCCCTGCAACCTCAGCCTACCCGATCCCTAGGACACAACAGGGCTGGACGCATACCTGTGTGAATCATCACTGCTACATCTAACTTCACTTGTCAGACTTAGCACTGGGCGAACCTTAAACTGTTCTGAGAACACAACACCCATAGGTTCGCATTCAACTCCAACTGGTACTAAAATAGCAACCCAACCCGGACACGGTCCTATACAGATATGGACACACATGATATAGATTGAAACCTCGACACAAAAATGAGTAGACACTTGCGTCCTGATACCAACTCAGAGTTTCATGTGACATTTCGTCAAACAATTGGAAGACGATATAAGAAAGAAATTAAAGACACTCTTCTCTGAAATACATTGAGGCACGAGTGAAGAACACTGTTTAAATTCCAGATCTCTCCTAACAATCTCATATTCGAAACACCCTCCACTTGATCCACAGAATTCGATCGATTCTCGTTTACAAATGAAACTTAAATAACAGAAAATCAAGAACTCTTCATCAAAACTGATTTCAATCATTCAACATTTACAAGAATGGGAAAGAACTCACCGAGTAGGTCTCCTAGACGAGTCGAGCCATTGGAGAAGTCGACGTCCCGTCGATGAAGAACCGTGGAGGAGTCGTCCCTCACACCTGTCGTCGCCAGAGATGATCAACCATCGTCGTTCGCCGCCATGGTGGTCGTCACCGCCGAAATCGGCCTCGCAATCGCTTCGAAGAGAAGCTCCGCTCGTCGGAAGGAAACGGTGACGCCGAGGTCTCACCGGAATCAGCGATCGTTGCCTACCGCCGTCGGCTAGGGTTGGTCCGATCGGTTGGAGAGGAAAAGCTTTGAATTAAAAGAGAAATGAGGAGAGTGAGAGTCTCTCTCCTCATCTGCTCAAATAAACTAAAAAGGAAAGATTTGCAAAAACACCCTCCCACTAAATGGCACTTTTATACTAATCCCCTCCCCCTTTTCGAAATTTACAACCCGGTCCTTCTATCAATTAAAATTTTTCAGAAAACACCCTTTCTTTTCTATTAATTCAGAAGTTTGTTAAAATCAGTTAAGAAATCACATGGTGGCCCAAAGTTTGTTATAACAAACTTTCAAAATTAAAAAAAAATAAATCCTGCTCCACTAATTTCCCTCCAAAAATTTAAAATCAAAATATTTATTACTAAAACTAGAACTTATCATTCAAAACTTAATAATAACAATTGTTATTTATTTAGAATCAAATTTATTTCCTCAAAACCGGGAAGTGGAGTCACATCTTCCCCTTCGGATACTTGTACCTCTTCTACACAAGTAGATATTGAATGGGGAACTTCTGCGGAGTCGACATCAACTGTATTTGGTACAAGAGGTAGCTCGTCCTCCTGATAAGCCACTTCGTCGACGTCGTAGGTATTTCTGACTTTAGTCTTGCATACTGCCCACCAGTCGTACCTCGTTGTTCCCCATCTAGGATATGTTGTAAAATATACGAGTTGAGCTTGACTTGCTAGGATAAATGGTTCGTATCCTTGGTATCGACGATGGTAGTTAATATCCACAAGACCATGCTTGTCAATTTTCCATCCTTGATCTTGTATGGGATTGAACCAATCAATTTTGAACAACACGATCTTGGCAGGCTCTATGCCATAGTTGTACGTCAATTCCACGATCTCCCGTAAGACGCCATAGAAATCATTGCCTGGAGTGACATCTTTGTAGTTTGTAGATTTGATACACAAGTAACTGTTTTTTGTGGAATCAAGATCCAGGAAGCTATCTCTGATGAGAGCATTTGTTGACTTGAACTTAAACCCATTCACGCAATAACTTGGCCATATTTTGACGACATAAATTGGTCCCTTGGCAAGAGTTCTAATAGATTCATTCTCAAGGATGACGTTCGGACGATCGACCTAAACACGAAAGATACAAAATTAAGTTTAATGTTAAGTTATTTCTTGTACAGTTGTGAATGGAGGAAGATTCTACTAGCTTCTTACGTACATATACAGTCAACCAAGACGGAAAATGAAGTCTCATTTCTTCTTCTACTTCTTCATCTGCAATGTATGGTCTACTTGACCTCACCTCATCATTAAATTTGCTGAAAACCAATAAATATCGGGATATACTCGTTAAATTATAATAACGTAATCAACAAATAGATGACTTGAACGTTGAAGATTTTTACTTACCACTCTAGCTTTTCCACTTCATCCTCCTCGCAGTTGAGTAATATATATAACTGGGCAGCCTTTAGTTCCACATCATTCAAATATCTCTTTTTCAGTTTTCCAGAAGGCTTTCCAAGAGCATTGAAGACTTTCAATAATGCATCATTATATTCTATATCTCCATCGTCGTTCCTCGGAGCTCTTGTTCTATTTGTAGCAATATGAGGCTTGAAATACATTAAACAAAAGTTTGTAATCTCCTCAAGGACATAGGCTTCACAAATAGAACCCTCGACCCGTGTCTTATTTTTCACCTTCCTCTTCAGGTGGTTTAGATGGCGCTCGAACGGGTACATCCACCGATAACCGACGGGCCCACCAACACGTGCCTCATATGAAAGGTGAATTGGCAAATGCTCCATAGAGTCGAAGAATCCAGGAGGGAACACCCTCTCAAGCTTACACAATGTTACTGCAATGTCCTTCTCCTGCTTTTCAAGCCGATCGACGAGCAACTTAGTAGAACAAAGATCTCTGAAGAATATGCTAAGCTCTGTCAGTGGATCCCAAACGACATGAGGTAAGAATTCCCGAAATGCAATCGGGATTAACCTCTCCATAAAAACGTGACAGTCGTGGCTCTTCATACCCTGTAGTTTGTTCTCCTTCGGGTCAACACATCTTCTCAAATTCGATATGTACCCGTCTGGAAATTTTAGGTCCTGGATCCACCTACAAAGTTTACCTTTGTCCTCCTTGTCCAGTGAGAAAATGGCCCTGGACTGCTTATACTTCCCACTGCCTTCCTTTATCAAATGCAACTCTGGACGTCTGCATATTTCTTCTAAGTCCAACCTGGCCTTGGGATTGTCTTTCGTCTTCCCCTTTACGTCCATCACAGTATTTATTATATTATCAAATATATTCTTCTCGATATGCATGACATCCAGGTTATGTCTGAGCAGATGGTCACTCCAATATGGTAGGTCCCAGAATATACTCCTCTTCGTCCAGTTGTGAGCGCGGCCAAATCCATCACACTTGTACCCCGCTGTAGGCTCTTCAATAGCACTTGACAATTCTTTAACTTCTTCCCATATCGTGTCCCCGGACCACCGTGGCGGTGGACTGGACTTCTCTACCACGCCAGTACGAAAAGCATTCCTTTTCCTCCGGTACGGATGATCCTTTGGCAGGAACTGTCGATGACAATCAAAGAAGCACGATTTTCCTCCGTGTTTCAAACGAAAAGCCTTAGTGCGATCCATGCAATACGGACATGCGAGACGACCATGGGTGCTCCAACCCGATAACATTCCATAGGCCGGAAAATCATTGATGGTCCACATTAGTACGGCCCTCATCTGAAAGTTCTGCTTTCTGGAAACATCATATGTGGTTGCACCTACTTTCCACAACTGATTCAGCTCATCTACCAAGGGCTGTAAGTACACATCGATGTTCCTCTTCGAGTTCTTCGGACCTGGAATAATAACAGTTTGGAACATGTAAGGAGTCTTCATACACATCCAAGGCGACAAGTTGTACGGAGTAACAATCACTGGCCAACAAGAATATTGTGAGCCCGAAAGTCCAAATGGGGTAAAACCGTCGGAGAAAAGCCCCAATCTGACATTACACGGCTCCGAAGCAAAATTGGGATACACTCGATCAAAGTGCTTCCATGCTTCCCCGTCGGATGGATGATCCAGTACTCCATCTATTTGTTCCCGCTTGTGCCAACTCATATTATCAGCTGTCTCCTTTGCCATAAATAACCTCTGCAACCGCGGCGTCAAAGGCAAATAGTGCATCGAATCTGTTGGCTTGCGTGCACCAGAAGTCCTTGTTGTACTAGTTGCCTTGAAGCGATCGGCACCACAAAATCTGCAGGCGTCTTCATCCTTGTCGTCCTTATAGTACAACATGCATCCGTTGCGACATGCATCAATTTTTTTATACCCCATCCAGAGCGATCTCACCATTCTCTTGGATCGGTAGAAGTCTTTAGGTAACTTGCCACCCTCCGGCAATATATCTTTAATTAACTCCAGGATTCGGTTGTAGCATTCTTGAGACATGTTAAAATTTGATTTTATGCTCAACAATCTTATAATCACCTCCAACGGTGAATGGTCATCCCAACCAGGATATAAAGGAGTCCTTGCATTCTCCAGCAACTCTATGAACTTTACAGCATTGGCATTCGGTGCCTCCTCAGCTGCATATTGATTGCTCGGATCGAAACTAGGCCCCGCAGCATCGAAAACCATGTTCGTCCACCCTTGGTCGTAATCAGCATGCTCGTGGACATCTACATAAGGCTCCACATAAGGCTCCGGCTCGGAGGCTAAAAGTACAAGTTCTCCGTGTGCGGTTCACTGATAATAATTTGGCATGAAACCCCTCGAATACAAATGATATGTCACATCCACTTCCGAATGATATTTCAAGTTGCGACATCTCACACATGGACACTTAATTTTTGTACGGTCCATGTACTGAGGGAACGCCTTGGCAAATTGCAGGAACTGTTGCACACCCTATATAAATTCATCCCGCACACCGCACATGTCATCAGGATGACGATTGTACATCCACAAACGATTTCGCAGATAGTAATTCATATCCATTTTAAGATAATTCTGCAAAGATTGACACAGATAATAATTCATGAGGATGACGATTGTATATCCACAAACGGTTCTGCAGATAGTAATTCATATCCATTTTAAGATAATTACTGCAGAAAGTGAAGACCGACATGAACTGACGCACGAAAGTGATGATTGTACGACTACAAGTTTTATGTTCTTCAACGATATATTTCACATGCATAATTGCCAAGTGTGGGAACGAATGGCTCAGAACACAACCCAAAATTCATTCTAGCATACATTAGTTTGAATCATCTATGTTCTGTACATATGGTGTAGTATATATTCTTATCGAATCTAGCATCTGAAGGATGTAACCGAATCAAGATGAACCCACATAATGTAATACTAAGACATTATCTACTACTAAAAGATGTAGTGATAGGTTGTCATATCATCATTGCCGAGGGATGGGGGTCGGAGGACAGTCAACTTTATCTACGGCAACATAGTTTCTGCCTCGCCAGTCGAATGGCTGCAGGGACTATGTCCTGATCACGATGTCGTACCGTAGATTAATACAAATTCTTTATAGCAAATGCCATACATAGATTTCTGTCTCGCCAGTCGAATGGCAGATAATTATACAAATCAAACTAGTCTTAAATACTGGTACCAACTGCCTGAACATGACAGTCCTTAATTTGTATTGGATTTATCCTACCTCTGAGTTTCACACATTAAAAAGGAAGGCATTTGCTGTTAACAAGATAACCTGTCATGAATTGAACAACAGGCAGACTTAGATTTAGGATTTAAAATATGGTATTCAGGTCAACTTAATTCAGTCAAAGGGTACTGAACAGAAAGTCTAATTAAGACTTTCAACTAAGCAGGTAGCCTGGACTGCTGTTCAGAACTTGGCAGGAAAAATCCCATACCATCTGATGACAAACCTATACACACCCTTGCCCAAACCATTTGTTTCAGTAGGTAAAATATTCCAGGTTACTCAAGTAACCTGTCGTGCAACATTTGGTGTCAACAACATTCCTTGTTAATTGTAACATGCATACTATCATATCCCAACTCTGCCAAAACCTGACCAACATACCCTACACTAATCATTCCATATTTCAGTAATGTCAGTGAGCTAAATCATACTCAACTGTCGAGAATACTTAGGAGAAAACTCATTCACAGGATTAGTATCCATCCTTCGTGACATAGCTGAAATTTTATAGGGCTCGATAATAATTATTAGTCAATTTATTCATCATTTCAAAACCCTGAAAATGCCCAAAAAACTCCCAGTATCAGTAAAATAGGGCTCGAACCCTAAATTAGAATTCGAATCCAAGCAAAACATCAAATTGACAGTTGATATGCCCAAAAAACTTCCAGTATCAGTATATAGGTGTCACCCTGTGAGTCTCGTGTCCACACAGTGGGACACGACGTGTCCAAACCAACAAAATAGGTGTCACACGAACTAGAAGCGAGTCCACGCTCTCGTGTCTCCCGCAGCGAGTCCACTGTGAGTCTCGTGTCCCCCGCAGCGAGTCCACGCTCTCGTGGACACGAACTAGAAGCGAGATAGAGAGCTAGAAGACGAAGAGAAAATGGGAAGCGAGGACAGGGGAGAGTTACCTGAGGAGGAGCTACCTGAGGAAGGAGGAGGAGGAGAAGGAGGAGGGAGATCGCCGGAGGAGCGCCGCGGAGGAGGAGACCGGAGGAGAGAAATCGTCGGAGGAGCGTCGCGGAGGAGGAGTGCGCAAAAAATTAGGGGGAGGGGAATTTGTGAATGAACGAAAAGGAAACCCTCGCCGCCTATATCAAATATTTAGCGACGTCCTTCTCTGCCGTCGCTAAACGTCGCTGATATTAAATAAACGACGACACTACTTAAAATGCGTCGCTACACGTCGCTATATCAACGACGTGTACCGACGAACTTGCGACGCAGATTCCCATTTAATAAATTGTAGCCGCTAGACGTCGCTATTAGTCGCTGTTGGCGACGAACAACGACATCTTAGATAAATGTCGCTAAACCCCCAAATATTAGCGACGTTTTATCTTGGAGTCGCTAAATACGTCGCTGATATGACTTATTTTGGTAGTGCAAGATTAAGCATAAGGGACATTATCAATGCATTCTCAGGCATCAAGTTACATTAGCAGTTCGAGTGTGATTCAATCAGCAGTTCAATAATCATGTCTTATTCATTTCAATAATTCTCAACATAGGCATCTCTACTATTCAGCAACTAAAACATGGAACATTTAGGGACAATTCGTAGCATCACGTTATTCCATTTATTAAGCATGGAGGAATAAGGAGGAAGGAGGACAGTTCCACTTGCCTGCACAAAAGGGTCTTCTTATTCTGGTTGCACGCATTCCCCCTAAGCGTAGCTCCACCAGCGAGCCACGTTCCAATACTTAGTCCGTCTAGCCAGCTAAGAGAGATTGCATCAGTCTCAACTCTCTTGATTCCCAACATAAGTAACGGTCCAACATCCTGATAGCATCTAACAAGCCAACCAAATGCCTCGTGCGGAGCGGGGCATTACACCAACAATACTCGGGGACGGGGATGGAGGTTATGATTTTCGGCCCCGATCCGCCCCGTTGCCATCTCTAATACTCATCAATAACAAATAATAGGGCATTATTAACAGGGGCATCGACCATAGATTCTCTCATTTCTACATTTTCACTTAGAAACCAAAGGTTCTTCTACAACTATTAAAATGTAGTAATTTTATAAAAATGAACCCAATGTTATACCATCGAACTCAATTGGCTCTTATGGTCAGCGAGTAGAGGTATAATCTCCTTGGCTAGACGGACGATCTTGGAATCAAATGACGGTGAGGTGTGGGTGTGTGTGTGTGAGAATTGGGACCAACGACTCAAATGACATGCAACGCAGCATGTGCAAAGTTTCGTGCGTTATGTCGGATATCTAAAAAAAATCTAGTGTTATACCAGATATATTTCCTTAAAAAAATAATATTAAATAAAATTTTAACATTGAAACGTAATTAGGTATATGTGTTGGTGTTTTCACTAGCTTTAGGAACTTTTAGTCCCACATTGAAAAACTATCCTGGTGTATATCACAATATAATAGCTATGCTTGTGTTGTCATATGTACATGGGGTGAGGTGGCCCATGTGGGTTGATTTTTCTATAGGTTTTAGTGTAAGTCACTAGGAACAATCCATTGTTTTGTCACTCTCTTTGGGAATTCTTAGGAGCTAGCGACTCGGACTAAGGACGTAAAGTGACATTTTGATGGCGCACTTTGCATCGTCGCATGACGCTCGTACGCGAGTTGCTTGCTCGAGGCGTATACGGTTGGCGCTATGCGGGTCTATGCGTCATGAGCTATGTAACCAGGTGCTATGCGTCAAAGGCAATATGCGCCCAGGGGCTATCCGTCCTGTGTATGGACGGCTGCATTTGACGCTGTCAGGCCTGTCCGCTGTCATTACTTTCAGCGCAGGTGGCATTGTTAGCATACGACGCGCTGCTGTGGCTGGACATAGTACTCTGTGCAACGGAGTTCGTGGAATTTGGTCGGCTAAGCGCGTATGCGCGCATAGGCAAGGCTATGCGTGCATAGCTGCTGTGTTGTTCTATAAATCGAGCTCCAATCCCCTCATTTGAGGGAGTTGGAAAAGGGAGAAATTTCACTCCACAGAGTGACTATGGGACAATAGCAGGCCTATGCGCCTACCACATGAGGCCCATACGCCTCGGTGAGCTTCGGCTCTAATGAGTTCCAAGTTTTCCCGAAAGTGACCCATAGCGTTCCAAAAGTTCTTGTATGAACTTGTTGTTTCCTGGGAGCAGCTCGTCTATGGGGCGAATCTTGCTTTGAGCAACAGTGACATGTTCACCCCAGCAAGCAGATGGTTTATGCTTTTCTCTTGTTGATTTCGTTCTATCTCATTGTAGCGTCTGCGAACGTAAAGAGAATAACGGTTTTTGTTATTTGTTCTTCATCATCTCTAACTATAAACGTTCTATCTCAATTGTAACTGTGTTTGCAAGGAAGAACGAATTTATACTTTGTTTGCTTGTAACCTAGTTCTCCTGGATTTGTGAAGTTCGAGGAACAAGTCTCTTGCATGAATCGCTGAACTTATTCTTCAGAATTAAACATAGTACAGACTGAAAAGTCTTGCATGATACTCTGTTATTCCTAGCCTAAAATTCTCATCTTGGTACGCTTCGGAACTAACAATATGTGCAGAACTTTTATGGTCTTCGTGAATGATACGTGATAATAAGTTATTCTAGCTTAAAGATTAAGAAAGTATAATAAATTTCTCTACATTGCACCTACATACACTATATTAATAATACTTGTTAAAATATAAATATTTAACCATCATGGTCGAGATTTTAACATGTAACAGAGCAACCATAATTTGAATCCTCCTCTCACACAAATTTTAAGAGAAATTAACAAAATTATACTATATGCTGAAGTGATTTTCTTTTAATGTAACTAAAATTCTGCTCTCAATCTATAGATTGTTTGAGATTCAACCTGCTAGTTTGCAATGAAATATTAATTATATAATTTTCAACCATAACAACAGTGTATGGCACTTTAATACGATACCATAATAACCTTAATTTTAGTGTCATTCAACTTTTAGGAGGATTTAGAAAAATTATATTGTCACATAAATACAACTTTCAATCCATAAAATAGTCGGCAAACGAGGCACTTGCTGCTTGTATAGAAAATATGATTATTTAGTAATAGGTCTCACATAATAGTTGATATTAGAATTTGAGGGTTCAAATTGTCACTTACTGCTTGTATAGAAAATATGATTATTTAGTAATAGGTCTCACATAATAGTTGATATTAGGATTTGAGTGTTCAAATTGTCAAATTTCTTTAAAAAAATTTGTCGAATTACTGTTCATTTAGGCTTACTGAAAACAGTGATTTTAAGACAAAAACACTAACATCGGACATTTTCGAGATCCAATCTCTAATTTTAACTATTATGTGAAATCCTACTACTAAATATCCCTAGAAAATATTAAGTAGTATCCAGATGATGCACCAAGTTCAAGCCACGCAAACAATCTTAAATCCTATACGTGGGAGCGAAGCTAAGGGGTTAAAATCCAATAAAAGTTCTTCTTTTGAAGTAAATTAGGAAGACTATTTTTGTTCATCCACCAAAATTTGGATAAAATTCACCATTCCACTCAAGTGTTATCTTTTGTCAAGATAAATCATTTTTTGAATTATTGTGAGGTGAGATAAATTAAATTAAAAATAAAAGTAATTTTAGATTGACACATGGTAATATTTGAGTGGAATGATGAACACAACACAAGTTTTGGTTAGCGAAAAAAAAACTCAAAATTTAGGCATTCTTGATTTTGAATTGTCCTCCACTTATTTTATCGCAATTAAAGGTGCATCATACCAAATTATCATAATGTTCACTTTTAAAAGAAAACCGTTAATTACTAACTGTCAACTCATTTGACCTACATAAATAAATAGATAAAATTTGAGTTACATTCCAACTAATTTACCATAATTCAAAGTACAGCCCACTTATTTGAGGATATTTTGATAATAATTTAAGGTACACTCTACTTAAATATGGGTCAAATTAAAGGAGTTGATTGTTGATCATTGATGTTTTCTCATAAACTTTTTTATTTTATATATTATGATAATTCAGTAAAGTATATCTTAAATTATAAAACAAGTGGGAGCAATTTAAAATTTCTCTCTCAACAAATGGTACACACTACCAAGGAAAAAAAGAAAAAAAAAAAAGGAAAAAGAAGCTACATACGTGATACATGAAGAAGACATGAGAAATGAGAATACTTTAAAAATTCTGAACCAAAAGACAAAAAGTACATGCGCAGGAAAGGGACTGGAGCCAGAGTGCCAGACTGCTCGGTTTCCCAACTCTACAGAAAAGAGTGTGTCGAGTTGGCAAAGGTTTGACCGAGACGACGCCATCAAGAACTCAAACGCTGTATAGGTAGGCATCCACACCAAGACCAAAGAACTAAGCAGCAACAACAAATTAATAATCCACACTGTGTCGCTATAGATAATGATTGACTAAGTAGTCGCAGTCGTCGTCGTCGTCGTCGTTTATGTATTATATTATATATATATATATCGTTTGTGTTTGAATCTTTGATGATTGAATGGAGAGGGAGCGCGTGTTGGAAGGAGAAGGAGAAGTTTCAGTGACGGAGATGTTGGGCTCTCCAGGAGGCTTCATATATCCCCACACTTCCTACGAACTTTCTAACTCCGCAACTGCACAGATGCTGGATTTTGATGGTCAGCAACATGACGACTCTTCTCCTTCTTCCACTACTTCTTCCACCTGCACCATCAGCAACAGCAGCTACTCAAAGATTTCTTCAAGAGTATGTTCAAACAGTACTTCTACTACTAGCACGAAGCGCAAGAGGCAGAAGAAGGAGAGCTCTCCATCCATGAGCACAATCAAGGTTGGCCATCTATTTCTTCTTGCAATGCTATTTTGTCCGCGGGCTGTGACCGTAGGCCACGTGCCACCGTCTCATTGACAGGAATTTCGGTGATGGAGCCGAGTAAGTAGGAGGGCTAATAGAATTGGGTCACGTGGCCTGCGATCACATTCTACGATCACATACTACGGATAAAATATCATTTATTTCTTCTTCCGAAAATAATATTTTGCTTGCAGTTTGTACGTGACCGCCGACCGACGTGGCGGCCACCTATTGGCCCTCCGATATCTCCGGACCCCATCTGGATCGGAGGGCCAATGGCAGGCTGTCATGTCGGCCGGCGGTCATGTCCGCGGTTACAAACCGCGGACAACGTTCTTTTTTCTTGCTTAGTCTTGTTATGTTTAGTTTTGGTGTATCGAGAGTGTGTTGTTAATTTATAGGTGAGGAAGGAGAAATTAGGAGACAAGATGACAGAACTGCAGCAGCTGGTTTCTCCCTTTGGGAAGGTGGGTAAAATTCGATCGACACAAAACGTACAGAGTTGGTTCTGGCGTGTCCTACTCGTCGTTTCTTTTACGCGTCGTGTCTGATACGACGCGACAATACTGACACGAGATGGACTGGGTTTTTGTTTATGGGTTTTGACTGGTGGTGTGTGTCTGTCTGTCTGGTCGCAGTCGGACACTGCTTCTGTGCTTCAAGAAGCTCTGGGCTACATCAGGTTTCTGCATGACCAAGTTCAGGTTAGCCATAGATGCTGTTGCTATTGCTTCTCCTTTCACATGCAAACTCTGTGAGGCTTACTTTTTTTCTTCTTCTTCTGATACATTGTGTCAGGTCCTGAGCTCACCCTACATGAAATGCCTGCCATCCTCTGCTCACCTACAAGTAATGACTCTTCCCATTTTCCTCACTTTTTTATTACAAAATTATGTTTGTATACTTGGTTATGGTTCATGTGTGTAAATTCAAATTTTGTGTGTGTGTAGTCTAAAGTTTTACGAAATTGGGAGGATGAGAAGTTTCTAAAAAAAAATTCTATAGAGATACTTAGACACCAGATGGACTCGTGTTTCTGCAACGAAAATGCCAGGCTCTTGACGTTTTCAGCAATTTTAAGATTTTCCCCGTAACAAATTAGTGTTTCCATACTTAATAAGTCAAAAAATAAAATAAACAAAAATTGTGAAGAAAAAATTAACTGTCACCTCCTGGGTGACTGAGTTGGGCTATTTCTATGTGCAGCGGTATATCAATCTTCACTAGATAAATAAATATAGTGCTACGAGAGGATGTTGTTGCATATTTTTTTCACAGCTCAACTCCTCCACAGACGAAATCCCTAAAAAAAAATTTAAAACAAAATGAGGGCACATAAAAACCTAGTTACACTAGACCCAATGAAATGGGACGTTGGCCCCTTGACAACCTACGGATATTGTGGGCATGACCGGCCCAGGGGTCCCCTGAGAAAATTTCGGACTCGAACAACTCTCTAGAACACCTAGAACACCTCCCAAGATTCAGCATGATCCTACAAAAGGTTGGAGTCACACATGACCCCCCAGATCGGCCAACATTAATAAGAGTCAAGGGCAACCAAAATTAGTTTCGGATAGGATAACCCAACAGCCGGTCCGGCCCTGATCGTGGACAGTGAATTGTGCCAACACTCCCATGTTACTGGTTGACTAGATCACTAGGTAGGACAATACATATGGTTTATTATTCAAGACATATGTTAACATTATCCACGAGAAAAAATAATGGATAGATGGGTGGTAGTTTTTTAATGCAAAAACTAATAAAAGAAGAAAATTACCCAAAAAAAATGATATTACAAAAATGCCATGTGGTCTGGCTTTTTTGTTGTAAATATGCCAGTCCGTCTGATGTCTTGTATCTTGTAGAATTTTTTTTTTTAGAAAATTGTCATCCTCCAACCAATTTCGTAAAGTTTTATTATTCAACAGAAGTGTTTTAGGTGTATATTTAATCTAATCGCGGGAATGAATATTATATGATCCAATAGATTCCGTGTCATGTGTTAAAATACATGCCTTTGTAGCATATATATGGCAACACTATAGAGGGGTTGAATAGATCTAGATTAATAATTAAGTAAAATTAAGAATGCTAATAGCAATTACAAAATTGTGAAAGAAATGAGACGAGAATAAAATATTCATGTCGCACTCCAGTTCCGAAATTCTCTTCGGGTTTAATCCATTATTATGAAAACAGTTATATTTGCGAGCTTTGATCTGAAGGTCTCGTCTACTCTTACACACAAACTTTGATTCGAAGGCTCACCGATTTCTACATAAGTTTTTATAGAAAGACTTCTAGACTTTAACCTCTTACAGGATAGATTTTGATCTTTTTATAATAATTGAAGATCCAATTTATATTTCACTTTAGATCTCTATCTCAAATAGATTTGCTAAATGAAAGCTCTTGTATACGTGGAAAGGTTTGTATATAGTAGAAAATTTGAGGCACAAAGTGGAAACAAAAGAGGGCAAACGAATTTATGTGTAACATTCAAAACAACCAACCAAATTTGAGCTATCACCGTGTAGGCAAATAACATAGCCCAAAGTTGAGATTCATGGTGCTCGTTCACATGAGATCTAAGAGAAAGTTTGCACTTTTTTCTTAGGCCACGTTTGGTTCGCGGAATTTGGGCCTTGGGAAAGGAAAGTGATTCATTTCCTTTGTTTGGATGCCAAAGGAAATGAGCAGGAAAAAAAAAATTGATTCCCAAGAGGAAAAATAGGGAAAAAGTGGTTCCTCCCACCAACCCAAGGATTCATTTTTCCCCTCTAAGGATTCACTTTTCCTCCCAATTTTTTTGGTTTTTCCAAACGCCGAAAATAAAATTGATTAAAATTGTAATTTCCCAAATTTAAGAAAATTTGATAGAATCGTGTCCTTTCCTTTCCGCGAACAAAATGAGGCCTTAGGGTTTCGCCATACAAGACAAAAGAAATGAGGAGATCTGATCGAGGAGTCATCAACTTCGGTTAGGAAGATTGCTACCAGTTGGTGAGTGATTTCATTGTAATCTCTGTCGTTTCTTCTCTAGTGTGGTGATGGTTGAACCTATTAGGACAAAGGGTTCAACATTGATTTTTTGTCAATCTTGTAATTTCATCTGAATTATATAGATTGAGATTTGTCCAGGTGACCATATACTTGTTTTTATCTGTGCTTAGTGTTCGTTAGACGGGAGTTGGTTATTTCAGGTAAATTGACCTAAGTTTCTGTTGCGACAACGTCTCAGCCACGATATGAAATACTTGTAGGACGTGTTCGATTCCCAACAATGTTACATAGTGGACGTATGAGATACTGTGGCATTGGGCTCAATTGTCCTCCTTCCTGATACCATGCGGCATGATGTAGCAGCCACTTCTGTCATCGTTCTGACCTTCAATTATTTGCATGGTGCTCTATGTTAGATGCACCCACTCCTTTGTTCATGATTCACCAAGGGTCATCGCATATGTCGTGTTCTGAATGTGATCGTTCACGAGGACATTAGTCTTAACGTCTTCTGTTCTTGTGCAATCTCCAAGCATGGCTTTTGTTGAAACAACTAGTTATTGTTAAGCAAATTGTCGTAAATAATTAGTAGCACTAACCACATAAAACAGAGTTCAAGCCAGCCATTATGCTCCCAAACTGGATTAAGAGCAGCAGCCACAACCGATTTGTTTTTCGAAAATTTCTGGTGTCGGCTGTATGATCTTTATGTTTCATTCAGCTCTATTAAGGATCTCGTCTCTATTACTGTTAATGTCGTTTTCTTGGTGAGATTTCTTTCGTGTCGGGCTTAATTTCTTCCTACTAAAAATATGCAATCTGCTCTTGCATTCTCTTTCCATGTGTGCAAACCTCCTTGTAGCTCTTCGTGATGTATGTTTCGCATATTCAAAAAGTCCGTGTGCACCGAACACTGAATAATTGGCTTAGTTGAGCTTGTATAAATATGAATTGCAGGGAACTAGACCGAGCGTTGATCTTCAGAGCCGAGGACTGTGCCTGGTCCCTGTTTCTTGCACCGAAACCATGGTGAGCGACAACGGTGCAGACTTCTGGTCCCCGGCAATCGGAAACTAGCTTACTCTCAAGCACTGAGAAACTATTTTTCAAGTACAAGAGCTGACACTGAGGTCCTTCTCATCTCTACTCATTGTTATCAGACTGAAAGTGATGTGCTAACCTCAGTAGGAACTGTTTAGAAAGACATTAGCCATCAATGAGCAAGCTGTCAGTGTGTTATAATTCTTAATTGCTGGCGATTGTTAGATGAGACTGAGCAATCTGTTCTGTGGATTATTGCATGCAAAGGCATTCTAAGTGTGAACTTCCAGTCTCTGGCTTATGCTACTGGCGGGTAGGTTGACACATATTTAGTAAGCTTGCGGCTATCCGCATCCCAGTCATTGCTAAGCACACCTCAACATAAAAAAAAAATTGTGAACTACCTATTCTACCCCCCTCCCCCTCCCCCGACCTCTCCTGCTGCTCCCCCTCCCCCCTTCCTCCCCCGCCCTCCGGCTCCCCCGACCCCCCCTCCTCCCCCGCCCTGCTCCTCCCTCCTCCTTGCTCCCGTTCGTGTGTCGAAGAAGCTCGGGAAGTAGGCGACGCGGAGTCGCTGCTGCTGCTGCTGCTCCTGAAGGAGATTCTGGACTGGGTCTGCTGAGTTCGGCCCGAATTCGGTCCCAGGCCGAGTTCTGGCCGAACTCGGTCTGGCCGTTCCAGAATGTTGGCGTTAGGTGCTGTTTGCTCGACACAGAGTTCTGGCCGAACTCTGTGTCATCGGGGCTGAAGCGGATTTTAGGGTGACTTTTCACCACTGGATCTAATCCAACGGTTCAGGTTTGCTGCGGAATTATGGAGTTATATTGGGATTTCCCAACCCTAATTCATTGTGTGCAACATATCGCAAACGTAACACAACTTTGAGAGAGGAAGGAGGCAAGAGTGCCATTACAACTTCGGAGAAGAAGACGGAGGATTGAAGGTCGCTATTCGAAGGAGATCGTGTTCGGGTAATCTCTACTCGTCGTTCTCGCTCTTCGTAGCCTTGTAATCATTGTTCTTATCTCTGAGTGTTGTGGGGATCCGATTTGGATCGGGAGGAGTTTGTAGAGGGTGTAATTCTTCTATTCCATTAGTGGAGGCTTCTCAGGGTTGGACTCCGATCGTCCCGTGGTTTTTTCCCGCAAGGATTTTCTACGTCAAAAATTCTCTGTGTCTGCGTGGATTATTTTGTGTGTTTGTTTTTGGGTTCGTGCGTTTTATTGCTCGGTCCTCTCGCAGGTACTCTCCGGTTTGGGGAAAGGTTTCCGCGCTTCTTTCCCAACAGAGTGGTATCAGAGCCAGGTTCTGGAATTCAGAAGGAGTGTCAGTAGTTGACAGAGAAACCAGAGAGGAGAGATGGACGCGAAGCCGGTGCGCATGGTGAACCTGAACGGCACAAACTATCATTATTGGCGGAGCAAGATGAAGGATTTGCTATTTGTCAAGAAGCTGCATCTACCCGTGTTTGCATCCGAGAAGCCCAGTGATAAATTCGAGGAGGACTGGACATTCGAGCACATACAGGTGTGTGGGTACATACGGCAGTTTGTGGACGAGAACGTGTACAATCACGTTGCCAATATTGAGCACGCGAAGACGTTGTGGGATAAGCTGGAATCCTTGTATGCGAAGAAGACCGGGGTAAACAAGTTGTTCCTGATCCGAACGATGATAGGTCTGCGATACAAGGATGGGGCGTCTATTTCGGATCACTTGAGTGAGTTCCAGGGCGTGGTTGACCAGCTATCTTCTATGGGAGTCAAGTTCGACGACGAAGTTCAGGGACTATGGCTGCTATGTACTTTGCCAGACTCATGGGAGACCATACGAGTATCTATGATCGCTTCTGCTCCAGAGGGCGTGGTCAGTCTGGAGTTTGCCAAGAGCGGGGTGTTGAATGAAGAGATGCGGAGACGATCTCAGGGCACTTCATCCATATCCCACCACTCAGAGGCATTGGTTTCAGAGAGCCGCGGAAGGGGCAAAAGCAGGGGTCCATGTGGTGGCAGAGACAAGAGCAGAGGGAAGTCCAAGGGTCGTTACGAGGACTCGGATTGTTACCATTGCGGTAAGAAGGGCCATATCAAGCCGCTTGGAAGAGAGAGAAGAAGGGCGACAAGGGGAAGCAAGAAGAGAACACTACAGCGGCGGCCTCGGTGCATGGAGGCGATGTGATTGTCGTAGGTGATGAGGTCATTACTAACCTCGCCTGCGATGACAATTCTTGGCTGGTGGACTCAGGGGCTTCAGCACATGTATCTCACAATAGGGCACTGTTTGCCACTTACACGACAGGCGACTGTGGCGTGTTGAAGATGGACAACGGAGATGTGTCGAAGGCAGTTGCCGTTGGAGATGTGCATTTGAGAACGAAGACGGGTGCGGTTCTTGTTCTCAAGGATGTTCGTCATATCCCTGATATTCGTTTCAACCTGATGTCGGTTGGAAGGTTGGATGACGAGGGATTCTTCAGTCTCTTCGGGAATAGTCAGTGGAAGCTTTCCAGGGGTTCGATGGTGATTGCCAGAGGAAGCAAGAAGTCCGGTCTCTACTATATGGAGGGGAGCGCACAAGGGGCACAGGAGGTGAACGCAGTCAGTGATGCATCTACCGAGTTGTGGCACAGACGGCTCGGCCATATCAGCGAGAAGGGGATGAGCTACTTGGTGAACAGGAAGGTGATTCCGGGGCTCAAGTTTACAAAGTTGGAGAGGTGCACGCACTGTTTAGCTGGGAAGCAAAATAGGATGTCTTTCCAAAGTCACCCAAGTTCGAGGAAGCCGGCGTTGCTCGAGTTGATTCACTCGGATGTCTGCGGTCCTATGAAGGTAAAATCTCTTGGTGGTGCTTCTTACTTTGTAACCTTTATTGATGACTGTTCCAGGAAGGTTTGGGTCTATGCCTTAAAGACCAAGGATCAGGTGCTGCCTACTTTCAAGGAGTTTCAGGCCTCTGTTGAAAGGGAGACGGGCAATAAATTGTTGTGTGTTCGGTCCGACAATGGCGGCGAATACATCGGTCCCTTTGATGCGTATTGCAGAGAGCAAGGGATACGACACCAGAAGACTCCGCCAAAGACACCTCAGCTCAATGGTGTAGCGGAGCGCATGAACAGGACACTGATGGAGAGGGTGCGGTCAAGTGGATTCTACGTTATCTTCAGGGCACTGCTGGTTGGAGACTTTCCTTTGGTGGTGACGAGCCGAAGCTGGTTGGGTATACCGACGCTGATATGGCTGGAGATGTAGACACGAGGCGATCGACTTCAGGCTACGTGATGATGTTTGCGGGAGGAGCAGTGTCGTGGCAGTCGCGGTTGCAGAAGTGTGTTGCCTTGTCGACGACGGAGGCGGAATACATTGCAGCGACGGAGGCTTGCAAGGAGCTGTTGTGGATGAAGAAGCTGCTGCAGGAAATGGGACTGAAACAAGAGCAGTATATTTTGGTTTGCGACAGTCAGAGTGCTATCCACCTTGTGAAGAATCAGACGTTTCATAGCCGGTCCAAGCACATCGAGACCCGGTATCATTGGATACGGGATGTGGTTGAGAAGAAGGACGCGGAGCTTGAGAAGGTTCATACAGATGACAACGGAGCTGATATGTTCACGAAGATTCTACCAAAGGGAAAGTTTGAGTACTGCAGGCAGGTCGTCGGCATGACGACATCCTCCCCATAGTTGTGAAGGGGGAGATTTGTTGGAGTGGGTGGGGTTCCCAACCTATCTGGAGAAGACCCCGGAGTGCGACGAGCGCCGTTCGTGTGTCGAAGAAGCTCGGGAAGTAGGTGACGCGGAGTCGCTGCTGCTGCTGCTGCTCCTGAAGGAGATTCTGGACTGGGTCTGCCGAGTTCGGCCCGAACTCGGTCCCAGGCCGAGTTGTGGCCGAACTCGGTCTGGCCGTTCCAGAATGTTGGCGTTAGGTGCTGTTTGCTCGACACAGAGTTCTGGCCGAACTTTGTGTCGTCGGGGCTGAAGCGGATTTTAGGGTGACTTTTCACCACTGGATCTAATCCAACGGTTCAAGTTTGCTGCGGAATTAGGGAGTTATATTGGGATTTCCCAACCCTAATTCATTGTGTGCAACATATCGCAAACGTAACACAACTTTGAGAGAGGAAGGAGGCAAGAGTGCCATTACAACTTCGGAGAAGAAGACGGAGGATTGAAGGTCGCTATTCGAAGGAGATCGTGTTCGGGTAATCTCTACTCGTCGTTCTCGCTCTTCGTAGCCTTGTAATCATTGTTCTTATCTCTGAGTGTTGTGGGGATCCGATTTGGATCGGGAGGAGTTTGTAGAGGGTGTAATTCTTCTATTCCATTAGTGGAGGCTTCTCAGGGTTGGACTCCGATCGTCCCGTGGTTTTTTTCCGCAAGGGTTTTCCACGTCAAAAATTCTCTGTGTCTGCGTGGATTGTTTTGTGTGTTTGTTTTTGGGTTCGTGCGTTGTATTGCTCGGTCCTCTCGCAGGTACTCTCCGGTTTGGGAAAAGGTTTCCGCGCTTCTTTCCCAACACGACCCTCCTCCTCCTCCTCCCCCTCCCCGATCCTCCTCCTCCTTCCCCCCCCCCCCCCCCCCCCCCCTCCCCCTCCCCGCCCCCATGCTCCCCCGACCCTCCGATCACCCTGCTCCTCCGACCCCCCTCCCCTCCCCTCCCCCGAGGAGGAGGTGGGGCGGGGTCAGGGGAGCATGGAGGCGGGGAGGGAAGGGGAGCGGGGGGAGGAGGAGGAGGATCGGGGAGCGGGGGGGAGGGGGAGGAGGAGGAGGAGGGTCGGGGGAGGTGGAGGAGGAGGAGGCGGATCGGGGGGGGGGGGGGGGGGGGGGAGGAGGAGGAGGCGGATCGGTGGGCGGGTCGGGGGGAGGGGGTGGGCGGGTCGGAGGGGGGGGGGTTCGGCATTGGCGGAGCGGGAGGAGGGGAGGGGAGCAGGGGGAGGGTCGGAGGAGGAGGAGGCGGGTCGGGAGAGGAGGAGGAGGGTCGGCCGGCGGACGGGAGGGGGGAGGGAAGGGGAGCATGGGGTGTGCTCAACAAGGATAGAATAGGATTTTTTTTTTTTTTTTTTTTTTAAATAGGGTGTGCTAAGTAAGTGTTGGGGTGTGTATAGCTGGACCTATTTAGTAATTGGATGATAGCATAGCGTTACAATGTTGTGCGACTTGAACCAGCATCCTCCACGATACAAGCACCAGTGATCAGCGGACGTTCTATTGTTTACAATTCTCGCCATTGCTCGAGTGAAACCGTCTCATGCTACTCCATCCTAATTTTTGGAATCGATTGTTTGGTAACAACTTATCATGAAACTTTTGAAAAATCAGCAACATTTTGGATTAACTTCTGATAAGAGTCTCCTACGTACTGTCAAAAATTACTTTTATTGTGACTTTCAAAAAAACAGCTTAATTCCTGAACCAAGCTTGAATATATCGAGAGATGAGCCTACAGAGAGGAGGCTGCAACCAACGAAAAATGAGTCTTGGTTGAAGTATTTCGAGCTCCAAATGACTTGGTTTTTTTTTTGGGGAAATATGCAATCAACCAAAAAGCTGCTCGCTCTCATCAAATTGAAGTTAGGCCTCAGCCCAAAGCCCAAACTACATTCTCTTGTCAGCCACAAAACTAAGGGCATTGCTCATTATTTGTTGAATCAACTTCATTGACAAATAATTTTCTGTGTCCAATATATTCTACAGTTTGTAAGCTGCATCCAACATTCTGAAAATCAACAAACTGTAGAAACATTCTGAAAATTTGATTAAAAAAAAAACATTCTGAAAATCTGAATAGTTTATTTGTTAAACATGATGATAAAAAGTAAGCGGGAAGCGAAAATTGACAAATTTTGATTTAAGATGGTTTAAATAAAATATGCAAGACTATAAGTCCATTTCCAACTAAGTCCTCAAACTACTTGTTTGAGTTTTTTTTTTCTCTCCAACTCGTCCTCAATTTGAGAGAAAATTTGAAGATTTAGAGGTTGAGTCCTTAAATTTGAGGGCAATACAAAAAACTTCAAATTTTGGAATCCAATAATTATACCTATTTTATATATTTTTTAATATATATATATATATATATATATATATATATATATATATATATATATATATATATATATATATATATATAAAATATGATATGATAATTATATCATTAAAAAAGTTTTTTTTGGAGATCTTCACATAGAGTATAATATTAAATATATTTGTTAGTAATATTTATATCTCTGTAGAATTTTAGAGAATTTTGGAACCTATACATAGTTTCAGAGAATTTTGTTTCAGATGTTCATGAGATGTACATATTTGGAACTGGTTCAGACCTTACACGAAAATTCTCTTTTTAAGCATATGACTAGTCCAATATCGTATCTCATGGGCCCACTCTGAATCGGGGCACACCGCGTTCGCAACAACTTCCAATAACGTCCCAATCTGGACACGCCGAGTTCTTGCAAGGGATTTTGATAAGCGCTTCGTAGGTTGTCCCGCAATTCTTGTTTGATATCACGACTATGTTGTGGTAACATTACTTACTCTAGCCTAGTGGTAGTGTAACGGACATTCGGAGGGACCGACAAGATTCGAGCCTTCCAATCATGTTTGTGCGTTAGATTTTTTAAAAAAAAGGATAAGACATTTTTTAAACCCCTTCTAGAAGTCCTCCAACAATAGTGGGTCACCACACATTGATGATGATCATCAAATTAACCAGAAGGTGCCATAATATTGTTTAGCTAACACACATGACTTCTTGGCATGATGATACAAACCAGGATTAGAAACTTCTATATTATATCAGTTCTTTTTAGGAGTTGTTAAATTTTATATTCAGACTTGACCCATAACATAACTAGCCGAAGGAACTGGAATGACAAATTTTCACGCTTTGTTATATCTGCTCAAGAAGCGTTTGTACTTTAGACATCTTCTCGAACCTGTGGGTTCTAGTGATTCGAATATATTCTAGTAATTGCTAATTAAATTAGGCATCGTTTGGTACACTGTAATATAATCGTAATAATAATATAATCAAATAAATTTTTTTATTTTTTTTAATTGATTATATTACGATTATGATTATATTACAGTGTACCAAACGAGGTCTTAGTCATTTGATACCTTTTAGGTAGTGATTAAGAATTAGGACCAGTTTAATTCTTCTTCGAAATGAAAATTTCATTTTAATTTAATATTTTGGTCAAAATTTTGACAATAAACGAAAAGTAGTCTATTTCAAATAAAACCAAATTAGTCCTTAATTATGTGTTCCTGTCATCTTCTTAAATGATAGATGATTTATTTTTAAATGATTGTTCTCTTAAGTGAAAAATCTATCGTTCCTCTTGCGTCAAAATGTAAAATCCTATTATCGAAATGAGAACTTCACCTACTATCAAAAGTGAGAACTATATCACTTCTCTACTGGCACTTCTTTACAAGCTAACATAAAAAGTACGAAAAGTTATATTTTTTTTAATCACTTTAACAACAATCCAAACACCAAAGTTTTTTATTTCTCACTTCTAACATCCACTTCTTCAAAGCACACAAACGAAAAAAGTAAAAAAATATATACATAAGTATGACGTACATACGCAATCATACGCAAAATATCAATTTGGAGATTTTTCAATTTTTGACGCACTTTGGGCCTGTTTGGTTGCACGAAAGTGTATGAAAGTGCGAAAGTGGAAAAACGAAACTTGCGTACGCGATGCGTACGTATAAATTTTGAGTTTCCAAAAGATGTTTGGTTGATGGTTGAAAAATATGAAAGTGGAGGAATAATGAGTTTCATTGTTTGGATGGTTGTTGAAAGTGGAAAAAAAAAGAGTTCCGTTGTTTGGATGGTTGTTGAAAGTGGATGTTGGTTGGAGATATATTAAACGAAAATCACTTTTCTCTTTCCACACTTTTTCTTCTCTTTCCAACACTTTCACCAAAAAAATGGTGTGGTGAAAGTGAATAAAAGTTAGGGGGACACAAAACTGCGGACAGTCACTTCACACTTTTTTGATGGAGTTTCGAAGTAGAAACCAAACACTTGAACTGCGGAGAGTTCACCCCACTTTCATAAAACACTTCAAATTCGGATGAGTTTTAACGTACCAAACAGCCCCTTTGTGGAACTAGACAGACCCTAAGATGAACATGTTCATCACCAGAATCCCTTCCTCGTATTATGGTCTTCTGCAAGACGTGTGACCTAGACCATGATCTCTAGGGGTGAGTATTATTTGGTTTTGGACCGAAAATCGAACCGAACCGAATAAGATATTCGGTTCGATTTAAAAAAAAATGGATTATGTTTCGGTTCTCAAAATACTAAATTTTTTTGTTCTGTTTGGTTTCGGTTTGAGTTTCGATTTCGGTCCAAAAATCGAAAACCAAATAAAAATTATACAATTATGTATTCTCAATTCTTTAAATAATTTATGACTAAAAATATGTATATTTTAAAACAACAATTCTATGCATGTGTTTTAAATTTTAATTTTGATAATTTAACAACTAGGTCAACTTTGTACGTAATTTTAAAATTCAACAAATGTATATATAAATTATAATTTTTAATATAATTTAACCATGATCCAAACTTTGGATCAAATCTATTAAACAATATAAATAGTTTAGCCGAATAAACCAAATTTATTATTCGATCCGGTTTTAATTTTAGCTTATTTGATTCGATTTTGGTTTTGAATTTTTAGAATTTTGGTTTACTTGATTTCGACGGTTGAAATTGAATAAATCAAATGCTTGCCCCTAATGATCCCGACCGAGATTTCAATCCCCGATGAGAGCAAGTTCCGATGCAGTCAGTCAGAGAGGTTCGAGTAGATCGGTTCTACTACTTGAGTTTTGCTATGCCTACAACCAAATTTTACAACTCCCCTACAACCGGACACGTGTCGGACTTCGATTGGAGGAGGTAAAAAAATGGTGGGATCTGATGGAGCCCATGTAGCAGGGGGGGATGAGAGTGGTGGTGGGACCCGGTGGGACCTATATGTAAGGATGGGAGAGAGTAGTTGTAAGAAGGTTGTAAAAATTTGGTAGTAAACTTAGCATTTTTCCTACTACTTTTGCTAGCTACTGACATATTTTGTTCTTATTCGAAGAGATTAGAGTACATTGATACTAAGAATTTGATGCTAGCTGGCAAATCTCAAGTAAAAAAAGAGACATCTTCTCACAGCAACACACTTTACAACTTATGATTGTAAGATAGAAGGTTTAAAATTGGCTTAAAGATTTCTGTCGCTTAAAAAATAAAATATGGATTGCCAATAGACTATTTCTACTATTTTGTAAAACTTTTTGGTCCGATTAAACGTGACGATTTTACATTGGTCTTAATTCGGACCCATCAACCTGAGTCCTCTATTAACATCTTGGTCCGGATCTAAATCAATGGAGGACTATCACGTGTCCTCACACGTACGGTCTCTAATTCGGTCAGTGTAGCAGAGTTCTTCTTTTAAACTATATGAAGGGAAAAAAGTTCTAGAAGACAGAACATAGGTGACCATAATTTGAACACGGAGGTGGGGTCTATTTTAGATGTGGGCCAGTGGGGACGGTTGACTCCACTAAAGTTTTCTTTTCCTTTCTCTTTTAATTTTTTTCCCTCTGAATTTATGATATGCAGTATTTATTTTTATTTTTTTATTTGCTTCCCTCATTCTAAACTTATGTTAAATTGGAGATAACAGTATAAATATGAAAAGTGAAAGATTATTATTCACCAAATTTAGATTTAAATTTTGTTCTTTTTGAACTCAGATACAAAATCATCTCATTTCTCTAAAATATATATATCCCCAATTAATACTTGGTTAGCATAATATTTTTAATATGCACTTTTAACCCATCCTCGTACTCTAAGTTCAATTTGGTTTAGGAAATAATTGTATTATTATATGTTTTGAGTGAACTCTATTTCTGAATTAATAAATTGGAAGAATGCAAATCAACCTAAACAAAATTGTACTATGCCAAATATCATCCTTTCAAGAATATCCAACAAGATTCCAAATTTTATTAATCATTTGAGGAAATATTTTCTAATATATTTGACAATTATTATTTATTTCCATACCACAAAATTTGAATTTGAAAAAATATATATAATAATCCATATTATTTTTGCAGTCAAACCATTTAAGACTATATTTTTCATAGAAAATTTTAATAATTATTTTGGTGCTTCCATTTTGGACCGAAAATCGAAAACCGACCGAATAAGAGATTCAATTAGGTTTTAAAAACACCACTTCATATATCGGTTTCAAAAATAGTAAAATTTCTTATTCGATTTCTGTTTCGATTTTGGATTTCGGCCCGAAACCCAAAATCCAATAAGACTTACGCAATTGTATAAAAACTCTCAACTTTATGCATATTTTATAATTAAAAATGTGTATACTTTTGTGTATTAAAATAAATAATTCTGTGAATGTATTTAACATTCAACTGTAATAATTTTACAATGAGTCTAATTTTGTTCCCAACTTTAAAATACAACAAATATATATATAAAAATTATATTTTTTAAATATAATTTAATTACAATTTTAAATTTGGATCCAATCTATTAAACAATAAAAATAATCTAACCGAATAAACATAGTCAATTATCAGTTCAGTTCAAATTTGGTTATGATTTATTTGAACCCAATTTCGATTTAAATTTTTAGAAGTTTGATTTTGGGTTTTAAGTATTTCTGTTGATTGAAATTGAATAAAACAAACGTCCACCCCCATAGTCGTTTGATTCCTTTCAACTAGTGATTAAGAAACATCATATTTTATGCCGAAGACACGGGTTCAGTTTGAAAGCAAGAAGATCTTATTCTTCTCCTTATTTTCTTTTTCTTTTTCACCACACACACTTGCGTTATAAAAATTATGTTGGTGATGACATGCAAAAGTAGATTATGATAGGATATGACAGTAGTTTGTACAAGGAATGCCAATAATTAATGGATGTCACATGACTCACGTACTTATTTTTAAGTATATTTAATTTTAGAGTCTCATATATATATATATATATATATATATATATATATATATATATATATATATATATATATATATATATATATATATATATATATATTGTTTTTTTTAATAAAATATTTTATTGATAAACTAAAGGTAGCTCAAAAAGAGCATTACAGACAGGTACAGGACTGAAAAAACACAAAAGAGCCTTGTTGAGCGAGAAAATAAAAGCAGAGATAGAATACGAAGTATCGAAATTTTGGAGACCCAAAATTTCGAAGTACAACTGTGTTACGAAATATTTCGAAAAACAAAATTTCAAAATATTTTGAAAAATCAAAACGTGGGCGGGGGGGGGGGGGGGGGGGGGGGGGGGGGGGGGAACGGGCACGCTGCCCGAAGAGGTGGGTGTGGGCGCTAAGCCCTAGGAGGCACCCTGCACGAGGAAGGGAGGGGGGGCGCTTCCCGAGATGGGGGGACAGATCGAGGAGCCTCGCCCTCCCCGTCCCCCTGTAGTGCCCCGTCCCTACATCGTGCCCCGTACTCTGTCCACGGGGTGCGCGAGAAAGGAACACTGTCGCTATCGATTCGGTTGGGACCGATAGGTCGGGATCGACCGAGTCGATCGAACGGGAACGGTTGAATTAAGATCCATTTCTCGTTATGGAATGTCTTCTTCGGAACCAAGTCCCATATTCAGCGGGTTGCGCCTCGAGGATTGACTCTGCGGCTGAGTCGGGAGAGACCTCCTGTTGCTCTGCTTTTCACGCCGCTTGTGTTGGTTTTAGCTTTTTTTCTGAATGCGTTTTCGTGAATGTTTTCGATGGTTTTCATGGCTTGCATTTCGAACTCGCATTTCCTATCGAACTCCTTGAATAATGCAGTGTTCTAATCGGTTGCTTGTGCGATTTCAGGTAATCGCATAGGCGACGTCTAGCGCGACCAACAAGTTCTCTCGCCGAAGTAAACTCAAGGTGAGTGGCTGACCCTTCTCTTCTCGACCCCCTTCCTAGGTAAATCGATAATGTTGTGCGAAGGAAAGGATAAATGCAAGGGCACGAACACGGAAAAGGATTGATTTTTCAAAGAGAATGTAGGCTATGTCTTAATAACAAAAAAGGAAAATATGTCTTCACACGGTTATGGACAACTTGTCGACAAGGCGATAGTTTCCTCGAGCGGCAACCCGAGGCCACGGGACCGTTTCGGCCTAGGAGGAAACAGGATATAGTCGTGCATAAGGTTTTAGCACAGGTTAAGCGGGGACTTGCAACGGAGCTAGCTACTTGCGTTGAAAGGATCTCGATTAACAAAGCTATACGTCCAGGATGGCTTGTGATGCCAGTGACCAATCACACGTGCATTTTGCACTTGATATAAAAAATATTAACAATTGACAGGGAAGAACATGGTAAGTTTTATAAGGCACGGCGCGGTCCACCGTGGGTAAGTTTTAACGTAAATTTCATTATGCTTGTCATATGCTTGTTTGAAATTCATTAGGATGGTTAGAAACATTCATACTCTAAGTCATATAAACTCTTCAACCAAATGAGAGCTTGGAACTTAATAGCCACGCACCAGTACAAAGTGTAATGTACTGATCCTCGCTCTCCACGCAGGTACCCCGAACTACAAAGGGAGTGCCACTTGAAACTCAAGGCGACGTGAACCCTTTTGAAGCCTTGTCCGCGTGTAAAGGCTTGTTTCTGGATTCCTTTTGAAGAAGACCCGCACTCAGTCCAAAAGAAAAGATGGCGACTCGACTTTCCTCAATAGCAGGTGAAAATGTGTAATGGTTTTTGCTTGTAAAAGGGATGTAATGTATGGAACGACTATCTCATCGACGTTCATTTTGTAAGTCGAGTCATGTTGTAGCCCGCGCGGCAATGATTGTAAAGGAGTCTATGTAAAGTTTTATTATTATCAATGAAAAAGTCTATTTCTATTTCAAATGTGTCATTCAATTTCTCTGCGTACTCTAACTTGATGTTGTATTTCGGATAACCTTATGACTATGCCTTGTGCGATCGCAACTTAGGTTCGCACGGCATCACGCCCGGGGGACGACTATCGATTTTACGGAATCGGGGCGTGACATAATGGTATCAGAGCACGACTTTACAACCTTTGGCCTCGCGTCTAGAGTTTTAAACCTTTGACCTCACATCGATGAGATAAGTTGTTCCATATAATGAGTCCATAATAAATTGAGACTGATGCGTTTGCCTTCGTATTGCAGAAGTGCCGGAACCCACGGCCGAGGAAGAACATAGCGTTTCTAGCAGCTCTAGTAGTTCGCATCGTCCGCGGGCCGGACCTTCTAACGATACCATCGAAAGGATATTACGCATGATGGAGGTGCGACGAAACCAGTCCGAGAACCGGCATCAACAGGTAGAGGAACGACAGGCCCAGTTCGAAGCTCGCTTCGAAGCACATGCCAAACTTCAACAAAAGCAGCTGGATACCCTGCAGCAGATTGTACAGACAATGGCAGCCAACAGAAATTCTGCGACTGCGCCTACCGTCACCGTACCTGCTGCCATCGTGCCGACGATCCAACCCATTGAAGTCGATACGGAGGAGCCCGAGCGTCAACCAGCGGCACCGAAAAAGTACAACTTGAAGTGTCAGAATTCAAGAAGGCGTGCCGCACTTCCTTCAGCGGTACCGAAGGCCCTTTCATGGCGATCGACTGGTTGGAAGAGCTGGAAGATCATTTCGAGCTTCTTGGCATTGAAGAATCGAAGCAAGTCGCCTGCGCACAACTTCAACTATGGTTGAACGCGTACGACTGGTGGGCCGTGTGCAAGCGAACGATTCGACCGGACAACACCACCGCGCCGATCTCTTGGGCCACGTTCCGCAAAGCTTTTGAAGTCCAGTACCTTCCGTCAGCCGTTCGTCAAGCGAAGGAAAATGAATTCATGCAGTTGAAGCAAGGAAGCCGGACAGTGGAACAGTATGCCGTAGAATTCAACAAATTGTCTAAGTTTGCTAGTCAGTTTCTGCCTACTGAAGAGTGCCCTGTGCGACGGTTCGAAGTGGGTCTACGACACTCTATAGGTGCGCATGTCGGGGTCCCGGAGTACAAGACCGTGGACGAGGCTCTGAATCACGCTCTCCGCCTTGAGAACCTGCATCCTTCCGGTGCTGACGACGTTGTGCGCCACTCCAATCACAAACGTCCTAGCTATACGGGAGGCAACGATCACGCATCAAAGCGTCCGAACCATGGCGGTTACTAGGGACATAACTCATCATCGCGATGTGCAAAGTGCGGTTCCCTTGGGCATGAGGCGAGCAAGTGCTTTGTCATCGAGGGAGGATGCTTCTTTTACGGACAAAAGGGTCACTATAAACAAGATTGCCCCCGGAGAGGGAATCGTAACGCCCTGCCACAACAACACCGTCAAGAGAATCGAGGACAGGCGCCCCGACCTGCTCAGCCCACTCAACTCAACAACCAAGACCGACGTCCTAATGCACAAGGACGCGTCTTCGCTTTGACTCGAGACGAGGCGTTTGCTTCTGATACTGTCATGACAGGTATATTGAACTTCAATAATGTACCTGCTCGTGTGTTATTTGATTCAGGCGCATCGCATACTTTTATATCGACGGACTTCGCCGCCAAGCACAAATTCCCTATAATGTTATTAGACCTTGACCTTAGCGTAAGCATGCCTTCGGGCGTGCCACTACTCACAAACTTAGCATGCGGGGGAGAAACCATATGTATTGGGGGTCAAAAGATCGGGCTTGATGCGATAGTTCTAGATATGAAGGACTTCGACATCATACGGGGTATGGATTGGCTCGGTCCGTACAACGCAACCATATACTGCGCTGAAAAGAAGGTCACATTCCGCATACCTGGAGTGCCTAAATTTTGCTACTCATGTGGTGAGGCATCGCCGACCTGCATGGTGATCTCCGCAATATCTGCTCGACGGATGCTGCATTCCGGGTGCGAAGGCTATCTAGCTTCCGTTCGAAACATGCGACAGGATGGTGTAAGCGCGGGAGAGACCGACGTTGTAGCAGAATTCCCAGACGTGTTCCCGGACGAGCTACCCGGCATATCGCCCGATCGAGAAATAGAGTTCACCATCGACACATTCCCCGACACCCGGCCGATCTCGAAGGCTCCGTACAGAATGGCCCCTGCAGAACTGAAGGAACTAAAGGCACAACTACAAGAATTACTCGACAGAGGGTTTATCGTCCGAGTGTCTCGCCGTGGGGTGTGCCCGTGCTATTCGTGAAGAAGAAGGATGGATCGATGCGGCTCTGCATCGACTATCGGGAATTGAATAAAGCCACCGTCCGAAACAAATACCCTCTGCCCCGCATCGACGACTTGTTCGACCAGCTCCAAGGTGCAACAGTATTTTCGAAGATTGATCTGCGATCGGGTTATCACCAACTCAAAGTCAAGCCAGATGACGTGCCGAAGTCTGCCTTCCGCACTCGCTATGGCCACTACGAGTTCTTGGTAATGCCGTTCGGTCTGACGAACGCCCCTGCCGTCTTCATGGATCTAATAAATTGGGTGTTCCGTCCGTTCGTTGACAAGTTCGTAGTAGTCTTCATCGACGACATCCTCGTCTACTCAAAGGATCGAGCGCAACATGCAGAGCATCTGTGGACGGTACTCCAAACCCTTCGAGAGAATCAGTTGTATGCGAAGATGAGCAAGTACGAATTCTGGCTGAACAGAGTCTCATTCCTTGGACACATCATCTCCGCCGCGGGCATCACAGTCGATTCGAAGAAAGTTGAGGCAGTCGCTGATTGGAGATGGACCGCATCAGTTAGCGAAATTCGAAGCTTCCTAGGCTTGGCGGGATACTACCGACACTTCGTGAAGGACTTCGTGAAGATTGCATCGCCGTTGACTCGCCTCACCCAGAAAGGAGTCGCGTTCGAGTAGTCAGACGACTGTGAAGCTTCCTTCCAAGAGCTCAAACAACGGCTCGTTTCGGCCCCGATACTTGCACTTCCTGAAGGGACGGAGGGATTTCAAATCTTCAGCGATGCTTCTGGCCAGGGCTTGGGGTGTGTGCTCATGCAGTGGGATAAGGTGATATCTTTTGCTTCCCGGCAGTTGAAGTCGCACGAGAAGAACTACCCCACGCACGACCTAGAATTAGCGGCAATCATGTTCGCGTTGAAGCTGTGGCGTCACTATCTCTATGGCATGGCGTGCAGGATTTATACGGACCACAAAAGCCTTAAGTATCTCTTCACCCAGAAAGAACTGAATTTGCGGCAGAGGCGATGGCTCGAACTAATCAAAGACTATGACTTATCAATCGACTACACGTTGGACAAGGGAAATGTGGTAGCGGATGCGCTGAGCCGAAAGTACTTAGCTTCGTTATGTATCCACGATCGACTGCTGCGTGACTTGGAAGGAATGGACATCGAGCTCCGAGTTCGTTTTAGAGACGTGAAACTGGCACAACTGCGGGTGGAACCGAGCCTACTGGAGAGGATCAAGTCTGCACAGAAGGACGACCCCTACCTGGAGAAGATGCGAAAGCTAATATCGACAGGGAAAGCGTCCAACTTTTCAGAGGACGAGTCAGGAGTGTTGCGCGTGAAGGGACGGCTATGCATACCGGACGACGTAGAACTTAGAAATGAGATAATGTCGGAGGCGCATTATGCAAAATATTCCTTGCATCCAGGCAGCTCCAAGATGTATAAGGACCTCCGCGTTGTCTTTTGGTGGCACGGCATTAAGAGGGACGTAGCGCTCTTTGGGTCAAAATATATGTCCTGTCAGCAAGTCAAAGCCGAGCACCAGCGATCGGGCGGGGAGATGCAGAACCTTGCCATTCCAGAGTGGAAATGGGATCACATCACTATGGACTTCGTTATTGGCTTGCCGAGGATGCTGCGGGAAAATGACGCCATCTGGGTCATCGTCGATCGACTAACCAAGTCAGCGCACTTTATCGCCATCAAAGTTACTTGGAGCGTCGACCGCCTTGCTCAGATATACCTTGATAAAATAGTTCGGCTGCACGGGGTCCCAGTATCTATCGTCTCTGATCGGGATGGACGATTTGTAGCGCGCTTCTGGAGTAATCTACATTCAGCATTGGGGACCAAGTTGAAGTTCAGCTCAGCTTATCATCCTCAGACTGACGACCAAATAGAGCGGGTAAACCAAATTCTCGAAGACATGTTACGACTCTGTGCGATCGACTTGAAGTCAAGTTGGGACGTCCATCTACCGCTGGCCGAGTTTGCATACAACAACAGCTATTAGTCCAGCATCCAAATAGCGCCGTATGAAGCCTTGTACGGTCGGAAGTGCAGATCGCCCATTTGCTGGGATGAAGTCGTGGAGCGGCAGATACTTGGTCCGGAGCTGGTGGAGCAGACTGTGCAAAAGGTCAAGTTGATACGAGAGAGATTGAAGATAGCACAAAGCCAGCAGAAAAGCTATGCCGACACGCACCGACGCCTTCTCGAGTTTTCGGAAGACGATCATGTATTCTTGAAAGTTATGCCAATGCGGGGAGTTTTCAGGTTCGGTACGAAGGGGAAATTGAGCCCAAGATTTGTTGGCCCGTTCGAAATATTGAAGCGAGTCGCCCCAGTAGCTTACCAAATTGCCTTGCCGCCTGCATTGTCAGAGGAACATGACGTCTTCCACGTATCACAATTACGGAAGTACGTGCATGATCCGAGCCATGTGGTAGATTTGGGTAAGCTGGGCCTGAAGACGGACTTGTCATATGTCGAAGAGCCAATGCAAATCTTGGAGCGCAAGGATAAACTTCTTCATAACCGTGCTATTCCTCTCGTTCGCGTCCTCTGGAGAAACCATTCGGTCGAAGAGTCGACGTGGGAGCTTGAGTCAGAAATGAAGGAAAAGTTTCCTTCATTGTTCTCGTAGAGGTAGGTTCTATTTTAAGTTTCGAGGACAAAACTTTTTCTTAGTTGGTTATGGTGTAGTGCCCCGTCCCTACATCATACCCCGTACTCTGTCCACGGGGTGTGCGAGAAAGGAATACTGTCGCTATCGATTCGGTCGGGACCGATAGGTCGGGATCGACCGAGTCGATCGAACGGGAATGGTTGAATTAAGATCCATTCCTCGTTATGGAATGTCTTCTTCGGAACCAAGTCCCATATTCAGCGGGTTGCGCCTCGAGGATTGACTCTGCGGCTGTGTCGGGAGAGACCTCCCGTTGCTCTGCTTTTTACGCCGCTTGCGTTGGTTTTGGCTTTATTTTCTGAATGCATTTTCGTGAATATTTTCGATGGTTTTCATGGCTTGCATTTCGAACTCGCATTTTCTATCGAACTCCTTGAATAATGCAGTGTTCTAATCGGTTGCTTGTGCGATTTCAGGTAATCGCGTAGGCAACGTCTAGCGCGACCAACAAGTTCTCTCGCCGAAGTAAACTCAAGGTGAGTGGCTGACCCTTCTCTTCTTGACCCCCTTCCTAGGTAAATCGATAATGTTGTGCGAAGGAAAGGATAAATGCAAGGGCACGAACACGGGAAAAGGATTGAGTTTTCAAAGAGAATGTAGGCTATGTCTTAATAACAAAAAAGAAAAATATGTCTTCACACGGTTATGGACAACTTGTCGACAAGGCGATAGTTTCCTCGAGCGGCAACCCGAGGCCACGGGACCGTTTCGGCCTAGGAGAAAACAGGGTATAATCGTGCATAAAGTTTCAGCACAGGTTAAGCGGGGACTTGCAACGGAGCTAGCTACTTGCGTTGAAAGGATCTCGATTAACAAAGCTATACGTCCAGGATGGCTTGTGATGCCAGTGACCAATCATACGTGCATTTTACACTTGATATAAAAAATGTTAACAATTGACAGGAAAGAACATGGTAAGTTTTATAAGGAGCGGCGCGGTCCGCCGTGGGTAAGTTTCAACGTAAATTTTATTATGCTTGTCATATGCTTGTTTGAAATTCATTAGGATGGTTAGAAACATTCATACTCTAAGTCATATAAACTCTTCAACCAAATGAGAGCTTGGAACTTAATAGCCACGCACCAGTACAAAGTGTAATGTACTGATCCTCGCTCTCCACGCAGGTACCCCGAACTACGAAGGGAGTGCCACTTGAAACTCAAGGCGACGTGAACCCTTTTGAAGCCTTGTCCGCGTGTAAAGGCTTGTTTCTGGATTCCTTTTGAAGAAGATCCGCACTCATTCCAAAAGAAAAGATGGCGATTCGACTTTCCTCAATAGCAGGTAGAAATGTGTAATAGTTTTTGCTTGTAAAAGGGATGTAATGTATGAAACGACTATCTCATCGGCGTTCATTTTGTAAGTCGAGTCATGTTGTAGCCCGCGCGACAATGATTGTAAAGGAGTCTATGTAAAGTTTTATTATTATTAATGAAAAAGTCTATTTCTATTTCAAATGTGTCATTCAATTTCTCTGCGTACTCTAACTTGATGTTGTGTTTCGGATAACCTTATGACTATGGCTTGTGCGATCGCAACTTAGGTTCGTATGGCATCATGTCCGGGGGACGACTATCGATTTTACGGAATCGGGGCGTGACACCCCCCCAGCGCGCTGCCCGGAGCCTGGGGGGCTCCGGCGGGAGAAGCCAGTGGGGGGACGCGGGCTCCTGCGGTGGTGTCTTCGGAGAGGATTGGATTTCGAAATCACTGTTCACGTGTATATATATATATATATATATATATATATATATATATATATATATATTGCAGATGACCTCTAGCCTAGTGGTTAAGAGAGATGCATGCGGCCCGAGTGGTCAGGAGTACGAATCCCAGTGGGAGCGATTCCAGAAACAATTTACCTGGTTCCCATATATATATATATATATATATATATATATATATATATATATATATATATATATATATTAGAATTTATGTCTCAAATTGAACGATTTTAGAGTTTGGATTTCGAAATCACTGTTCACGTAAACTAATGAACAATAATTTCGAGACCTAAATTTAAAAATTGGTCAATTTTGAAATTTAAATTCTAATATATGTGTGAGAACTAAATAACTCACTTCAAATATATATATATATATATATATATATATATATATATATATATATATATATATATGAGGAAGGATAGGCATTCCCACACTTTTTGCATCCCCAAGCATCTCCATGTTCACATCCGTCGGATGTGCTTTAAGTTATCTAATCTTAACCATTGGTAAATCAACCGTTAAGATTAGATGACTTAAAGCACCATCCAACTGTGTAAATATGGGAGATGTTTGGGGATACAAAAAGTGTGGAGATCTTGATCCTTCCTCTATATATATATATATGTAACACCCAGTTTTCTGAAATTGGGATATTTTGAAAATTTATTATTTTTATTATTAAATAATGGTGTCTTAGTCATGATATGATTTTTGGTGATTTTTAGATAGTTTAAAACTATTTTCTAAGTCATGGCTTATGACTTTGGTTAACTACTAGTGTAACCCTAATGTAACCCTAGAGATTATATGACTTAGTGACTAAATATGACCATATGAGCCTAACCATGTGATTAGGATATCAAATTACCACTTTTTAGTCTCAAGGGTATTTTGGTAATTTATTAGAATTTATTTGAATTTATGTAATTTATTATTATTTAATTAGTTGTTAAGTATCATGTTAGCTCCTAACCTAGTTTAGCACTAATCTAGAGGTTAGAAACTAACCTAGAAGACTAAGTAGAGGATGTTAGCTTTATGTATAAATACCTAGTTAGATAATATCTAGATATCAACTTTAAGGATATTTCCTAGAAACCTAAATATCTATCTACCTAGTCAAAGCCTTAGGATCTAAGTTAGCAAGGTGGAAAGGAACCCTAATATCTACCCATACCCTTCCCATGGCAGCCAACCCATACCCCTTCCATATAAACACCCCCCTTCATTCATGCCTCATTTCATTACCCCTTAAAATCTAGTTTTTCCCTACAACTTCAACCCTTCACCACTTAACCATTTTAGCTCCAAATTGAGCCTAGTTTCTTGCATTGGAACCCCCTACTATTGAGAATACTAAGGGGGGCTAGCTAGCAAGGTTTTCAAGACATTTGGGCATCATCATTTGAAGAGGACACCCCCCTACTTTGGTATTTTCTTGGGTTTTCACTCAACAGGTAAATACCCCCAAACCTTGTTAATATTGTGTTTTATCTTCATAGTTGCATGCATATAGGTATACCCTAGCTGTGGGTCAAGTTTTGTAGGAAATAGGTTTGGTTTGGTGTCCGTATCGGACACATATCTATGTTTTTATTAAAGTGTTTGGTGAAATGTCACATAGAAATAAATGTAGTTATTTTCCAAAACAAATTACATATTTGGGTAGCCCTTAGCATGCTAGACAAGAAACCCTAGGGCTGAGCACGTTATCGTGTCGTGTCCGTGTCCAAAATGGACACGAACACGCTGTGCACATACAGTTCACTGTCCCCTGCTACTCGATACTGTTTTCTCTACGAATTGGACACGTGGACACGTGCCACTTGGCACAGAGGTGGAGGCACCCTCTGACAAGCCCCCCTTCGAGTTTCGTGACACCTCGTATCGTATCGAGTGAGAAATCCGACACGCACTGACCACACACTACACTGCACACAGTGTTAAATACGTACTGACACGGCCTTTGTGTCGTATCTAGACACGACGTGGACACAAAGTGTCAGGCCTAAACCCTAGCCCTAGACCTAGGCTACACCCTGACACAAGCACGACACGTATCCATGCGTGTGTCGTGTCCACGAGGCTCTGTCCTCGCTGCACGAGACCGCACCATGCCCGCGTTCAGTCCCCTGCTGTTCGGGGCTCACGCAGGACACGACACGACACGTGGAGGGGTGACACTTGGTGGACACGAGGGGGCAATGTCTGCGAACATGCCCCCCAAGTTTCGTGGCTTCTAGTGTTGTGTCGGACACGAATTCGTGTGTGCATCGAATTTACACTGACAGCACACACGTAGAAATTGGGCTCTGATACGGGCTCGGACACGACACTGTACGACACTTGGACACATTTCAGGCTGTGGGACACCTAGACCAACCCTAGGCGAACCTAGGGACACGACCACGAGACACATGAACACGTGTGTCGTGTCGTACACGCGTGTGCACCTTTGCACGACACAGTGCACTGTCTAGTTACCCGATTTGGGATTTTTAGTGTTTGACACATTATATTGTGTCGTGGTGTCGTGTCAGGCACTTAGGATACTAAGGGACACTGGGGGCTAGTGTTACCAACTACTGGTATCGAGCCTTAGTCGAGTTTTGGTTCGAATTTAGGTTTACCTAATTTCGAGTGAACAGTGTTTCCAGTTTGGGTTTTTGGTATTTTTTCTGTTTTCTAAATCGAATTTCAATTCGATTTTAGGGTGTATATACATGAATATTTGTGCGTATGTATATTGTATATATAAGTATATGTGTATGTGTGGGTGTATGTGGGTATGGGAGTGTATATATACTTGTATATATGTAGGAATGGGTGTATGTATATATGCATATATGTATGTGTGTGAGTTGGGATTCCTTTCTCAGTTTTCCTGAGATTAACTCCCCCCTTGCTGTCATGACACTATCTCTCTCTCTCTCACTCTTTTATTCACACACATGACACCTCATCACTTCTATCTCTCTCTCTCTCTCTCAATATATATATAGTGTATCATATATTATAGGTTGAATATATAGATAGGTATTATATACATAGTTAGATTACATATTGGTATATCGTGCCGAGATAAGATATATCCTATAACCATGGGCAGGTAAAAAGGGCTTCTGATCGCGACTTTGGTCCATAGCCTATCGCAGCATAATAGTCCAACCCAACAACCAAACAAGGACATGGGTTGGACCACGCACCACGATAGTCCATGTTCCTCGGTAGCTAACAGAAGAAAACATATCACAAACAAGTCAGCTTACAAGCGGCCAATCAATCCAACGGCTTTCTATGATTTGCCTGGGTTATCCCAGTAATACAATATATATATATATATATATAGGAATCCTCAGATCGTATCGCATTCCAGCAGGGCTAGCCAAACCATTATATACAAGCAAGCACGAAGTGCACCGGTCCCCCGAAAGGCCACCGTGCTAGAATAAGCAGTAACGGTTCCAGCTCTCCTATAGAAAGAGCTGGCTCGACAGTCACAAATCAGATACTGCACTCCACTAGTGCGGATGACTATACAGTATCCGAGGCAGCCAACCCGACGCGCCAAGACGGGACCCAGGGCGGCTAGTGACGTACGATCTCGAGATTCTGTTCCCTCCCAATGCTTCTACCAATTTAAGTTGCTTAGATTAACCCTATCTCGACATTGGAATTACATATCGTGGTCACATGGTCATCCTCCTATATGTCGTACCATAGTACGTGTACCCTAAGTATGAATCCACATCGGCTCAATCTAGATCCATGCTTAGTGTAATGCATCAAACAACAATCATTTTACCACGACACTATTACTGACCAATTACCATGACTGTGCTGAAAGATACACATGTATTGACATATAACACGAATGATCACTTAGCATGTAGAGTCACACCTCAGTGCACTCATTAAATGGCACCGCAGTGCATACTAATATTGTATCTCAATACACACTTAGAACATGTACCAGCACGTATACAGGTAATCAGGTCAGGAACATGGTCAAGTCAGAAAGTCGCGTGGACCCCTCGTGACATAAAAGTCACATATAAATTCTGGTTAAAGTGAGACATGAAGGTCCTTGAAGCCAAGACAAAGATCTACAACTTTTATGTTGGGAGTTAGGAGAAATTCTGGCCACAATTCAGCCAAATAGGACTTAAAATAGCCAAAAACAGCCAAAATAGGCACTATGCGGCACTATTCAGCACTATGCAGCACTATTCATCGTCCCTGCCAAAACCAGGACTGATGACATAGAAACTATCCAAATATTATTTTGGCCATAACTTCTTCAAAACAAGTCAAAATCCAACTTTTCAAAGGTCAAAATTGGATAGAATTGAATTTCCTACAACATAGGTCCATTAGTTTTCAAAAACAACCAAGTTTGATAGATCAAAACCATGGAAACCCATAGAACCCTAGTTTTAGAAACTTAGATCTACACCAAACTAGTTATTAAAATCAAAAACTCCAAGAACTAAACTTGTAGAGAATGAAGAGAAGAACAATATAGACAAATAATATCCAAGAAAAATCAAGAAATGAAAATGCAATAATCTCTCCATTTGGTGCAAGATGTACTTGCCTATTGGTTGGGAGGAAAAGAAATGAAAAGAGTGAATGAGGAGAGATAGTGAGGAAGAGAATATATATAGAGGTTGGGTTGACTCAAAGAAACCCTAAGCTTAAGCATGCTCTCAACCACATGACCAATGACATGTTAAATGCTACATGATACAACTAATTAAATTAATTAAATAAAATCCTAACCACAACACGGTTCAGAAATCTTATCATCGAAACAGTGAACCACGCCTACAACCAGACAAGGACAAGGGGTGGCACACTAATCCGCGACGAGATACTGTTCCATGCCATGGCCAGTTACAAATACAGGATAAATACAATAAAGATACAGGTGCCAGATACCATATACATGAAAAATAAAAAATTTACGTATTCCGAAAACGGGGAGTGACATCTCTACCCTCCTTAGAAAAATTCCGTCCTCGGAATTTCGATAAGGCTAGTTGAGCACGCTCTCAGATCACGGAATATACTCATGACATATAGCAAGCACAATTATCAAATAACACATGGAACATGAACAGTTTAAGAAAGCAAGAATAATTAAGTAAGAGCACAAACAATAATCATACCCTAGAAGGAAATGATCGAAGACATACGAATAAAATATGCCTCTCAAGTCAGGTAGGAATTCGTCCTCGAGGTCCTACACTGACATCCAAAGTGGACAAGGGTCAACGCTTGTGATAAGTCGGTACCAATGACTAAATCAAGAACGAGACTCTGTCCAGGACGTACTCTCGTAATCAAGACACATGATGAATATCACGTATCACATGATACGAGAGCAGATGAGTGAGACGAGAAAGTCGCCTTCACTCTTCGAATATAGAACTTAAGGAATTATAATGAATAATACTGAAATCTTACCCACAATCTGATCGCCTTCAGCCAACCTCTGCTCTAATACTCCAAATTCTTCTTGCCTTTGTTCCTGCTTTCCCTGGCCCTGCTGTCCAACCTGATGTTGCGCTTGTCGGTACATCTGAGCTTGCGTCAGTAATGGGCGCTGGGCTAGTGGCCTCACTGCTAGTGCTGGCCCTTGATACGGTGCTACCTCTGGAGCTGGCAACGCCGGAAACCATTGAGCTGGCCCTCCTGGCCTCTGCATCATAGGACAATTGGCAATCCTATGGTCTGGACTGCCACACCTCAAGCATAATCCATTAGCTGAACGACACACATCCCTAGTGTGCCCTCCCTTACCACAGTAAGTGCAACCCACTGGTGCTTCCTGACGCTGCTGCTGGTTCCTCTGTTGCTGCTGTCGAACTGGTACAGTCACAATTATCGTGACTGGTGCTGCATCACGAATACGGACGCCAGGAGCTGGTGCTGACGTCCGAGGTACTGCTCCTCCCCCAGCACTCTGCGTATGAGACCTCTTCTGGCCCCCAGTCCTTGCTGATAACCTTTGAATAGTAAGCTCGTGCCTCCGAGCCGCCGTCAATACTGCATCGAATGTCTGGTAGTCGTTTCCCTCGACCAGTTGCAAAATCTCTAGGTGAAGTCCCTGCTGGAACCTCATTGCTCTCTCTGGCTCTGTCGCCACCATCATCCGAGCAAACCTACTTAACCTGCAGAACTCCGCTGCATAACCATCCACCGTCTTACCAGCCTGCTTGAGACTGATAAACCTCTGCTGTAGCTCATATCGCGCTACCACGCCAAAGTACTTGGCCTTGAATCTGGTACTGAAGCTATCCTAGGGAACAGGACACCTCATTCCAACCTCTTCCGATGCCCACCAATCGCGGGCGAGATCCTGAAGTAAAAGTCTGACCTGGTTAACCTTCTCTTCTGCTGGAACCTTTGCTGCGGTTAATATGGCCTCTGTATCCTGAAGCCAAGCATCCGCCGTGATGGCATCCTCCGTGCCGTCAAAATATTTTGGGTTAAGTCGACAAAACCTTCCGGACGCTCCTGAATCATTCCTGACACTTCTTTCAAGGGCTAATTGCAACCCCTGATTCTGTAGCACATTCTGTTCTTGCTGTCGGGTTTGTTGTTGCTGTTGGACTGCCGTCTGGCATTGCTGGGTCTCCAATAACCCTCTAATAATCTGTAATAGTGCTGACGCATCTAATGCTACTGGTACTACCGACATCACTGGAGGTACGGGATCCTCTGGCCTCTATAGCTCAACTGGCTCATGCTCGGTAACGTTCTCGATGGGAATCTGTCCAGGTAGAGGGGCTACCCCTTGCTGATCTTCAACTGGTCCCTGATCTACTGGATTATCTCCCATGCCGGCTCCTCCAATAGCCGAGAATGATGTGACCCTAAAGGAAATGATACAAGGTATCAAAAGACAGGACGGAAAGGAATCGAGGATGACAATCAAGTTAGCAATCAAGGTGGGAGAAAGAGAAGACGAATCAGGAGATCAAGGGGAACATGTTTTGATTGAGACTCCTATAATCGCAACACCCCACAAGTCTGAAAAACAGACCTGTATGGGCCACCACTAAAACCTTGTCACGTTCCAGTACCGGAATACTGAGACGGACTAGGCCAGCTACACCGTATGAGGTATATAAACGTCATACGGCGATCGTGGCTGTCAAGAGACTAGGGGGTACATGCTACAATCAGGTCTCCTATGGTCCCACAGAGCATCTATGTCTCAATCAATCAAAACAAGAAGCAGTAAATAATGATCATATAAGACAAAGCAGTAAGGCGTCCCCGACGCTTCATCAGAATGATTCATGAGTCTAGCTATACAAAATGATGAGCTAGTTCCGAGAGTCAATAGTACATAACTATAGTCAGCTGCAGTCTGATTTAATTACAATTATGCAAAGGAAACTAGTGTCCAGAACTGCCGGCTAAATATGTGCCGGCGGCTAAACGCCAAGTACAAAATAGAAGATATCAGAGCAGTGAAGAAGAAACCCACTCATGGTCCCTGGCGCCCATACTCCTGGTGTGCACCATTGTTCGGGTGGAAGGCTGGATCCTCTGGAGCTGCTACGAAATCTGGCCAAACAAAACCAGCGGGGTCAGGCCCCGAATAGCAAGTACCACAAGGGAGCACAAAAGAGTGAGATAAATCCAATGAGTTAAATAAGATCTGATTCATGAGTTATAGGCTTATACCATATCATCGAGACAATACGACACCCTTACAACCAAACAAGGACAAACGGTGCCAATATCGTGCCGAGATAAGATATATCCTATAACCATGGACAGGTAAAAAGGGCTTCTGATCGCGACATTGGTCCATAGCCTATCGCAGCACAATAGTCCAACCCAACAACCAAACAAGGACATGGGTTGGATCACGCACCACGATATTCCATGTTCCTCGGTAGCTAACAGAAGAAAACATATCACAAACAAGTCAGCTTACAAGCGGCCAATCAATCCTACGGCTTTCTATGATTTGTCTGGGTTATTCCAGTAATACAATATATATATATAGGAATCCTCAGATCGTATCGCATTCCAGCAGGGCTAGCCAAACCATTATATACAAGAAAGCACGAAATGCACCGGTCCCCCGAAAGGCCACCGCGCTAGAATAAGCAGTAACGGTTCCAGCTCTCCTATAGGAAGAGCTGGCTCGGCAGTCACAAATCAGATACTGCACTCCACTAGTGCGGATGACTATACAGTATCCGAGGCAGCCAACCCGACGCGCCAAGACGGGACCCAGGGCGGCTAGTGACGTACGATCTCGAGATTCAGTTCCCTCCTAATGCTTCTACCAATTTAAGTTGCTTAGATTAACCCTATCTCGATATTGGAATTACATGTCGTGGTCACATGGTCATCCTCCTATATGTCGTACCATAGTACGTGTACCCTAAGTATGAATCCACATCGGCTCAATCTAGATCCATGCTTAGTGTAATACATCAAACAACAATCATTTTACCACGACACTATTACTGACCAATTACCATGACTGTGCTGGAAGGTACACATGTATTGACATATAACACGAATGATCACTTAACATGTAGAGTCACACCTCAGTGCACTCATTAAATGGCACCGCAGTGCATACTAATATTGTATCTCAATACACACTTAGAACATGTACCAGCAAGTATACAGGTAATCAGGTCAGGAACATGGTCAAGTCAGGAAGTCGCGTGGACCCCTCGTGACATAAAAGTCACATATAAATTCTGGTTAAAGTGAGACATGAAGGTCCTTGAAGCCAAGACAAAGATCTACAACTTTCATGTTGGGAGTTAGGAAAAATTCTGGCTACAATTCAGCCAAATAGGACTTAAAATAGCCAAAATAGGCACTATGCGGCACTATTCAGCACTATGCGGTACTATGCAGCACTATTCATCGTCCCTGCCAACACTAGGACTGATGACATAGAAACTATCCAAATATTATTTTGGCCATAACTTCCTCAAAATAAGTCGAAATCCAACTTTTCAAAGGTCAAAATTGGATAGAATTGAATTTCCTACAACATATGACCATTAGTTTTCGAAAAAAAACCAAGTTTGATAGATCAAAATCATGGAAACCCATAGAACCCTAGTTTTAGAAACTTAGATCTACACCAAACTAGTCGTTAAAATCAAAAACTCCAAGAACTAAACTTGTAGAGAATGAAGAGAAGAACAATATAGACAAATAATATCCAAGAAAAATCAAAAAATAAAAAATGCAATAATCTCTCTATTTGGTGCAAGATATACTTGCCTATTTGTTGGGAGGAAAAGAAATGAAAAGAGTGAATGAGGAGAGAGAGTGAGGAAGAGAATATATATAGAGGTTGGGTTGACTCAAAGAAACCCTAAGCTTAAGCATGCTCTTAACCACATGACCAATGACATGTTAAATACTACATGATACAACTAATTAAATTAATTAAATAAAATTCTAACCACAACACGGTTTAGAAATCTTATCATCGAAACAGTGAACCACGCCTACAACCAGACAAGGACAAGGGGTGGCACACTAATCCGCGACGAGATACTGTTCTATGCCATGGCCAGTTACAAATACAGGATAAATGCAATAAAGATACAGGTGCCAGATACCATATACATGAAAAATCAAAAATTTACGTATTCCAGAAACGGAGAGTGACACCATTATTGACTAAACCCTAGATAACATGACTAGTTTGGCTAGGATATTTGACCAAGAGTTGACTTTAACATAGATTAGACTTGTTTAACCTTGTTTGACCTTGTATGACTTAGTTTAACTTCTTGTGACCTAATATGACTTGATTTAACTTAGTTTGACTGTAGAGTTGACCAAGTTTGACTTTGACCTAGATTGGCTTAGAATTTATATAGATTGCATTGTAGATTTCATTTACCTTCATTTTGGACATGTCATAACTGTATTACTCTATTTTAGGACATTGTGACCCTGGTCCAGACATCTGATATTATACTACTCTTTTTAGAGTATCAGGCGAGTACATTCTCTGATAGTTCTCTCATTTATTTGTCAATTACTGTATTTCAGTTCTAGTTAGTTCTATATGATTCTCTGTATCAACACGTATAGATATTTCTGGATTCATGTATGCGACACATACCTTACTTACTGGCCTCTATTACTGGAGTCATTGGAATCATTCCGGTATCATTTCTGGAATCATCATGTATTGGCCGGACTCATCTCGATTCTTTTGTCGATTTTGGATTCACTTGCTGGGCAGAGAAATATTGAGTAAGACATGTAGACATACCCCAAATCCGGAATCTTCCACTGGAATCTACCGGAAGCATAGCCATCTCTTGCCTGATCCGTGAGAGATGTGCCTGATACCTACAGCCGTTTACATGTCGACCTCGGTATTTTAAAACACACTGTTAGATCATAGTTGGACTCACCCTGGATTCATTGATCACTGTTGGACTCATCTTGTACCGGAAATCATCTGGTATCAGATTATATGGACTGGACTCACACTGGGATTACATTAGACTTATATCGTACTGTCTGGACTCATATATGTTATTCTAGTTCAGTTAGCTTTTATTACAGTCTTCATTGCCATGATTCTTCTCTTGTTTTAGTTACCTTTCTTTTCTTGTATCTTACTATTTCTCTATGCCATCATTACCTGTATAAAACTGCCATGCTCATCAATAAAACTGTCTATAACTGCTTTATAGTTCTTTGTCATTTACTTGGATTTTCTAGATGAGTTGTACTCGTTCCTGTCCTGATTGGACCTGTTAAAAATATTACAGATGATAATCCTAAGGACACATGCCCTACTTACCATAGACCTGGCGAGGGATTAGCTACCTTTGGTCCCGACTCTCAGGAGTGATTCAGGAGATTAGCTAGTAGACTACTTTAGCTTTCATGTTTTGACTTGTTGTATTAAAGTTAAGATATTGAGTTTGTATTAAGTTTGTTTGAGATATTGTTGTATTATTTTAGTAGTTAGTTGTTGTTGTCTTTAATTTCTTAGGTATAACTTCTGTGTTATCTTATCGTGCTTTAGACTGTGATTGAGTATATCATATCCTTTACTTGTCCTCCATTCGGAGCTGATATCTGGACAAGTACATTATATACACTGCATGAGATTAGTTAGCAACCTAGGACAGCTTACTACCGCCGACACTGCGATGTATGCTGGACGTATCCACTTCTCGTGTCCCTATACAGGGTACAGGTCGTGACACATTTTTAGTGGTGGCCCATGTAGGTCGAGACTAAATTGTTTGGTTACGTTATTGTACCGAGCATGCCAGCAATTAGGAACTTAAGGTAATTAGACAACATTAGGAATGACGCTTAGAACACCTAGAGGAATACTAGGATTGCAACATAGGAAATACATCACATGCTTGCTATTATAAGTAGATTTTCTTGTCTATGATTGTTTTGCTTTAAAGAGTCCTTATAAGTCCTTTTTATTGTAATTAGATGGTGCTTACTCGTTCATCCCAGTATGTCACACCTGAGAATGGCACACTTCCCATCTTGTCAGCTGACCAGTTGACTGATACACCTCCACCTCCACCTACCACATTCCCCTACTCCACAAATCCACAAACCCAGATGCCTCTACCACCTTCCACCTCACAGTCCCAGCAGGACCCGATACTTCCACCACCCCCTATCACTATACCTACCCAGGCTACCGTCACACTCGACGGGAACCAATTGCTCACTCTGATCCAGGGGTTCCTAACAACCCATCAGGAGCAGACCACCCTACTCCGCCAGAGCATAGAGCATTCTGAGGAACGTACCGTGGTCCCACCACCTGTAGGGCCGCGGCAGAGAACGGGAACGATCAAGGACTTCATGGGTCTGAACCCCAAGGAATTCTTAGGGACTGAGGGCATAGTAGTAGCAGATGACTGGCTAGACTCGGTAGAGAGGAAGCTCCTTGGAGTTAGGATGCCGGATGACCTCCAGGTCGAGGCAGCGGGATTTCTGCTAATAGACTTGGCAGGAGTTTGGTTCCGGAATGAGCCGCTATTCGCGAGAGGGAGGGCCACTTGGGATCAGTTCAAGACCCAGTTCAAGAAGAAATTCTTCTCGACCACCGCTAGGGTAGCCATGGGGCTACGATTCCAGAACATCCAGCAGGGGAACCGTTCTGTCGACGAGTATGCGGCAGAGTTTAGTCGCTTGAGCCGTTTCGCTCCTAGTCAGGTTGCTGACCCTGAGGAGATGATGCGTAGGTTTTGCCATGGTCTAGTTCCAGACATTGGCATTCTTATAGTGGCGAACGGTATGACTGACTACTACCAGAGCTTAGAGTTAGCCCGGAGTATCAAGGAATGTCTTCTGTCTTGCAAGAGGCCGGCTTCTGTACACATTGAGGGACCCTCCAAGCGTCAGGCTTTCCAGCAGAAAGTGCCGACGCCACACCAGCAGACATATCGTCCTCCCACACCACATCATTCGACCCTGCCAGTTAGAGCGCCGGGACCCCGGCAGCAGAGGCCATTTCAGCAGGTGCAGCATCAGTATCGTGGTCAGGACCCGAAGACGATCAGTTGTTCATACTGCAGGAAGCAGGGACACACCAGGGAGCAGTATAGAAAGAGGCTAAAGGTTTGCTATACCTGTGGGTCTGATACCCACCAGAAGATAGACTGTCCCTTTGCACCTCCTTTTGAGGGAGCTAGGCCACCTGTAGCTCAGCACCAGAGGAGTGGAGCTTTTGCGATGACGGTCGAGGAGACCAACGCTGCAGGTGACGGGTTAGCAGGTTTGTCTTTTCTGTCCTTCCTTTCCCATCTTGTTGTGTGATTCCATTAGTACCTGTCAGGATATGCTTGTGATATACTAGATAGTGTAGTTACCCTGTTCAAGACTGTGAAATCATGACTAGTAGGACTAAGATTGCGTGTTATCTTTTGACTTTGATTGACTGGGGGTTTGACCTAGGAGGAGTACGACCATCTTAATTTCGAGGACGAAATTTTTCTAAGGAGGGTAGACTTATAACACCCAGTTTTCTGAAATTGGGATATTTTGAAAATTTATTATTTTTATTATTAAATATTGGTGTCTTAGTCATGATATAATTTTTGGTGATTTTTAGATAGTTTAAAACTATTTTCTAAGTCATGGCTTATGACTTTGGTTAACTACTAGTGTAACCCTAATGTAACCCTAGAGATTATATGACTTAGAGACTAACTATGACCATATGAGCCTAACCATGTGATTAGGATATCAAATTACCACTTTTTAGTCTCAAGGGTATTTTGGTAATTTATTAGAATTTATTTGGATTTATGTAATTTATTATTATTTAATTAGTTGTTAAGTGTCATGTTAGCTCCTAACCTAGTTTAGCACTAATCTAGAGGTTAGAAACTAACCTAGAAGACTAAGTAGAGGATGTTAGCTTTATGTATAAATACCTAGTTAGATAATATCTAGATATTAACTTTAAGGATATTTCCTAGAAACCTAAATATCTATCTACCTAGTCAAAGCCTTAGGAACTAAGTTAGCAAGGTGGAAAGGAACCATAATATCTACCCATACCCTTCCCATGGCAGCCAACCCTTACCCCTTCCATATAAACACACCCCCCCTTCATTCATGCCTCATTTCATTACCCTTTAAAATCTAGTTTTTCCCTACAACTTCAACCCTTCACCACTTAACCATTTAGCTCCAAATTAAGCCTAGTTTCTTGCATTGGAACCCCCTACTATTGAGGATGCTAAGGGAGGCTAGCTAGCAAGGTTTTTAAGACATTTGGGCATCATCATTTGAAGAGGACACCCCCCTACTTGGTATTTTCTTGAGTTTTCACTCAATAGGTAAATACCCCCAAACCTTGTTAATATTGTGTTTTATCTTCATGGTTGCATGCATATAGGTATACCTAGCTGTGGGTCAAGTTTTGTAGGAAATAGGTTTGGTTTGGTGTCCGTATCGGATACGTATCTATGTTTTTATTAAAGTGTTTGGTGAAATGTCACTTAGAAATAAATGTAGTTATTTTCCAAAACAAATTACGCATTTGGGTAGCCCTTTGCATGCTAGACACGAAACCCTAGGACTGAGCACGTTATCGTATCGTGTCCGTGTCCAAAATGGACACGAACACGCTGTGCACATACAGTGCACTGTCCCCTGCTACCCGACACTGTTTTCTCCACGAATTGGACACGTGGACACGTGCCACTTGGCACAGAGGTGGGGGCACCCTCTGACAAGCCCCCCTCGAGTTTTGTGACACCTCGTGACGTGTCTAGTGAGAAATCCGACACGTACTGACCACACACTACACTGCACACAGTGTTAAACACGCACTGACACGGCCTTCGTGTCGTGTCTAGACACGACGTGGACACAAAGTGTCAGGCCTAAACCCTAGCCCTAGACTTAGGCTACACCCTGACACAAGCACGACACGTATCCATGCGTGTGTCGTGTCCACGAGGCTCTGTCCTCGCTGCACGAGACCGCACCATGCCCGCGTTCAGTCCCCTGCTGTTCGGGGCTCACGTAGGATACGACACGACACGTGGAGGGGTGACACTTGGTGGACACGAGGGGGCAATGTCTGCGAACATGCCTCCCAAGTTTCGTGGCTTCTAGTGTTGTGTCGGACACGAATTCGTATGTGCATCGAATTTACACTGACAACACACACGTAGAAATTGGGCTCTGATACGGGCTCGGACATGACACTGTACGACACTTGGACACGTTTCAGGCTGTGGGACACCTAGACCAACCCTAGGCGAACCTAGGGACACGACCACGAGACACATGGACACGTGTGTCGTGTCGTACACGCGTGTGCACCTTTGCACGACACAGTGCACTGTCTAGTTACCCGATTTAGGATTTTTAGTGTTTGACACATCATATTGTGTCGTGGTGTCGTGTCAGGCACTTAGGACACTAAGGGACACTGGGGGCTAGTGTTACCAACCACTGGTATCGAGCCTTAGTCGAGTTTTGGTTCGAATTTAGGTTTACCTAATTTCGAGTGAACAGTGTTTCCAGTTTGGGTTTTTGGTATTTTTTCTGTTTTCTAAATCGAATTTCAATTCGATTTTAGGGTGTATATACATGAATATTTGTGCGTATGTATATTGTATATATAAGTATATGTGTATGTGTGGGTGTATGTGGGTATGGGAGTGTATATATACTTGTATATATGTAGGAATGGGTGTATGTATATATGCATATATGTATGTGTGTGAGTTGGGATTCCTATCTCAGTTTTCCTGAGATTAACTCCCCCCCTTGCTGTCATGACACTATCTCTCTCTCTCTCTCTCTCTCTCTCACTCTTTTATTCACACACATGACACCTCATCACTTCTATCTCTCTCTCTCTCTCAATATATATATAGTGTATCATATATTGTAGGTTGAATATATAGATAGGTATTATATACATAGTTAGATTACATATTGGTATATATAAATTGGCTCTATAATAGTTACAGGTATATGGATATATTATATATATGTATTATATAAGTGGGTATTATATATAGTTGGGTATATATGTAGGTTATATATAGGTGAGAATATAGGGTATTAGATATATATTGTATAGATGTATGGCTATAGACACCTATATGAGATACCTATACATGGTATCTAGTTACACTAGCCTATAGCCTATGGTTAGTGAGTTTGGAATTGACCAATAGGCTTAGTAGACCTAGGTTGACTAGCAAGTTGACCCTTGTTGACCATTGTTGACCATTGTTGACCAAAGTCAACTATAGGTCAACCTTGACCTAGAATTGACTTAGATGGATTTTAGATGACTTGATGACTTAAGTTTGACTAAACCCTAACTAATTGGTTTAGGTTTGACCATATAGATTATGTGGATAGTCCTAAGTAGATTAAGATATGTATGGGGTTATGTGAGATACTTAGAGTTGAGTCATGACTTGAGTTAGAGTATGGGCTTAGCTTAACTATAGATTCAAGATTGGTATTTATATATATTATGTGTGATATACTTGTATAGGAGTTTGGTTATACCTTAACATTGTGGTATAGTATCTTAGGTATCCTAAGACATGTTAGCCTATGTTTGGTTTTGAGTTAGCCTTATAGAGTTTGACTTAGATAGTTTACCATTGACATAATTACCTTATTGACTAGTCTATGATTAACCAAAATCTTAGTTAGTCTAGACTTTGACCTAGTTTGTCCATATTGACTAGTCTGACCATTATTGACTAAACCCTAGATAACTTGACTAGTTTGGCTAGGATATTTGACCAAGAGTTGACTTTAACCTAGATTAGACTTGTTTAACCTTGTTTGACCTTGTATGACTTAGTTTAACTTCTTGTGACCTAATATGACTTGATTTGACTTAGTTTGACTGTAGAGTTGACCAAGTTTGACTTTGACCTAGATTGGCTTAGAATTCATATAGATTGTATTGTAGATTTCATTTACCTTCATTTTGGACATGTCATAACTGTATTACTCTATTTTAGGACATTGTGACCCTGGTCCAGACATCTGATATTATACTACTCTTTTTAGAGTATCAGGCGAGTACATTCTCTGATAGTTCTCTCATTTATTTGTCAATTACTGTATTTTAGTTCTAGTTAGTTCTATGTGATTTTCTGTATCAACACGTATGGATATTTCTGGATTTATGTATGCGACACATACCTTACTTACTGGCCTCTATTATCGTAGTCATTGGAATCATTCCGGAATCATTTCTGGAATCATCATGTATTGGCCGGACTCATCTCGATTCTTTTGTCGATTTTGGATTCACTTGCTGGGCGAAAAAATATTGAGTAAGACATGTAGACATACCCCAAATCCGGAATCTTCTACTGGAATCTACCGGAAGCATAGCCATCTCTTGCCTGATCCGTGAGAGATGTGTGTCACGCCCCAGAACCAGAATACTGGAGAGCGGGGGCAGACACAGCCAGCTACGTATATTGAAATGGAAACCACCTCGATATACGGTCACGGCTGTCTAGAAATATGAGGGTTTACTACAAGCCAGCAGTCTCTTAAGGTCAAGCCTATTGTCTCAATCTCAAGCAAGTAATATAATTACAAGATGTATGATCATTAAATATACAATAAAAGGCGTCCCAAATATTACATATCAGCTGATCATGAAGCTAGTCGTACAAAATGTTAGGACTAGCAAGAGTTTAGTCGTACATGATCAACCCTAGGATTTGTTAATCATGTTTACAGCCCGTAGGCAGATAGTAAGTAAAAGTGCATCGAGCTAACAGGTACTCATCGGCTAAACGCCTCAAAAGAATAAATTTACAATAGAGTGAGCGAAACAAAATAGAAAACCCACTCGTAGCCCGGGTTCCTTCTAGTCGCCACCATCGGGCTGGAAGCTTGGTAGATCCTCGGGAGCTGCTCCGAAATCTGGCCACACAAAACCAGCTGGGTCAACCCCAGAAAGAGCAAGTGCCACAAGGGGGCCACAAAATAAGAACAAAAGCCAGCAATCAGCACAGAAAATCTAATATTGAAACTAAAATTACGAAAACATGTCAGGATGATATACGACGAGATAACCATGGAACTATTTTGATAGCCAGGTTACAACCCGTGAACCAAACAAGGACCGGGGTTGTCATCTGAACAGAGCTTGGTTTCCCACCATTTATCGGCAAGATAAGTAATGTAAGTAATCAAGACAGGAAGCAATCTTGTACGGGATCAAGACATGACTAGACTGGTTATACCTCATTCAATCAATCACGGCCAAGCAGATACTACGGCTTACTACTTTAACTAACTAGGGTTATCACAGGCCTAATTACTAACAAGATGCAGTGAGATGGTTCCACAGCCACAAGCCCTGCAGACCATCCAGGCTACCCAGGACGAAAGATTAGGGTTGAATTCAGGTGGGTACATCGTCCAGGAGACACATGTACCCTTAGGTGACTTAGAGGGTGCAACACTCGACGGTGCGCTAGAAATGTGCCCTACTCGACGGCAGGCTACAGATCCCAAGAGCGCCCAGGTAACGGGATTGCCTGCAGCTGTGTCATCTCTTCATGACTACTGAGTTATTCTAGTTATTAACCTTAATCCATTTTAGTAGGTACTCCTGACCGTGGTACTCAGGAGTCCCATCCTAGACATGATGCAAGACAGGACAAGTGGATTTAACAAGCAAGCAAGAAAAACACCCACGGTGTCAAGGCAGGTCAAGTTAAGTTATCAAGATAATTCATGTCAGGGTACTTGTCAGGAGTGCGCCACGACGGGCCACTATCATGTCAGGTTGGTCATGTCAGGAGTGCACCACTATGGGTCACTGTCGTGTTATGCAAGTTCTTGTCATATCATGCCATGTACAATAGTCATTCCAAACATATTAAGTAAAATCAAGTTCATGACAAAAGGCGTAAGGATATAAAATGGGCGTAAAATATCTAATAAAATATCAAAATACGGGTCAGGGAATGTGTACGCACAAAAGTACGCACGCAGGGGGAATGCATACGCAATATAACACGCATGCAGGAGGGCAGCGTATGTGAAAGTCACGCACGCTCAAGGGGGCAGCGTATGTGAAAAGTCACGCACGCTCAGGGGCAGCGTATGTGAAAGTCACGCACGCTCAAGGGGGCAGCGTATGTAAAAAGTCACGCACGCTCAGGGGCAGCGTATGTGAAAGTCACGCACGCTACAGAGATGCAGCGTAGGTGAAAGTCACGCACGCTCAAGGGAGCAGTGTGTGAAAGTCACGCACGCTACAGGGATGCAGCGTAGGTGAAAGTCACGCACGCTCAAGGGAGCAGTGTGTGAAAGTCACGCACGCTCAAGGGAGAAGTGTGTGAAAGTCACGCACACTACAGGGAGCAGTGTGTGAAAGTCACGCAAGCTCAAGGGAGCAGTGTGTGAAAGTCACGCACGCTACATGGAGCAGTGTGTGAAAGTCACGCACGCTCAAGGAGACACGCTTCCAACAGGAAGCGTACTCAAGCCTGCGTACGCAGCGCTAAAGAGCGCGCGTAGCTCAGTGTGCGTAGCTAAACAGCTCTACACACTGCTCACTGTCTTCTCCAAACAGCAAGAACACCATGGCTGAAACCAAAACTTCAAAAGTTCATAATTTGGCCATCCGAACTCCAAATCCGGATTTCCAAGGCTCCAACTGGAGTGAAACTGAAAGCTCTTCCACATGGAAACATCAGAACTCAAGGAAAGCCAACCAAAGTGGATCAAAACATGTAAAATCCAAAAATAGCAATAACTTAGATCTACATCAACAGAGACTCCAAATCATAAAAATCCAAGAACTAATGTTGATCTTCATGTCCTAAACTAGCAAATGGACAAAGAAAAGAGGGTCCTCATGTAGTGGCAAGATGCACTTGCCTAGGGTTAGGAGAGTTGTGGAGGAAGGAGAAGAAGAAGAAAATTAATGGTGGAAGTTATGAGGAGAGAGAGTGGTAGGTGAGGATATAAAGAGGGGGAGTTGTGGTGTGTTGAGGGTGGAGTGTAGGGCTAGGGTGTTCCAACACATAAAACTGAACCAAACCGAACCATCCCCAATAAAACCGAGTCATGCCAAAACCAAAATACGAGAAATACCGAAATCCCACAAGTTGAGAAAAATAAAAATACATGCCAAAATCCAGATACGAGTAAAGTACGAAATACGAAAAAATACGAGAAATACGGGAAATGAGGGTGACAATGTGCCTGATACCTACAGCCGTTTACATGTCGACCTCGGTATTTTAAAACACACTGTTAGATCATAGTTGGACTCACCCTGGATTCATTGATCACTGTTGGACTCATCTTGTACCGAAAATCATCTGGTATCGGATTATATGGACTGGACTCACACTGTGATTACATTAGACTTATATCGTACTGTCTGGACTCATATATGTTATTCTAGTTCAGTTAGCTTTTATTACAGTCTTCATTGCCATGATTCTTCTCTTGTTTTAGTTACCTTTCTTTTCTTGTATCTTACTGTTTCTCTATGCCATCATTACCTGTATAAAATTGCCATGCTCATCAATAAAACTGTCTATAACTGCTTTATAGTTCTTTGTCATTTACTTGGATTTTTTAGATGAGTTGTACTCGTTTCTGTCCTGATTGGACCTGTTGAAAATATTACAGATGATAATCCTGAGGACACATGCCCTACTTACCATGGACCCGACGAGGGATTAGCTACCTTTGGTCCCGACTCTCAGGAGTGATTCAGGAGATTAGCTAGTAGACTACTTTAGCTTTCATGTTTTGACTTGTTGTATTAAAGTTAAGATATTGAGTTTGTATTAAGTTTGTTTGAGATATTGTTGTATTATTTTAGTAGTTAGTTGTTGTTGTCTTTAATTACTTAGGTATAACTTCTGTGTTATCTTATCGCGCTTTAGACTGTGATTGAGTATATCATATCCTTTACTTGTCTTCCATTCGGAGCTGATATTTGGACAAGTACATTATATACACTGCATGAGATTAGTTAGCAACCTAGGACAGCTTACTACCGCCGACACTGCGGCGTAGGCTGGACGTACCCACTTCTCGTGCCCCTATACAGGGTGCGGGTCGTGACAATATATATATATATAACCTACTTCTTATCAGCCACATATGTAGCATGCATTGGATATATTTCAATTAGGGCTGCAAATGAGCCAAGCCGTTCACGAGCTGCTCGGAGCTCGGCTCGATAAAAGCTCGTTTGAGCTCGGTTCGTTTAGTAAACAAATTGAGCTCAAGCTTCATTTTCGAGCTCGTTTAATAAATGAGCCAAACTCAAGCTTAGAAGTACTCGGCTCGTTTTAGCTCGCGAGCTGACTCGTTCGGAAGCTCGTTTAGGAGCTTGTTTAGAAGCTCGTTTGTTCTTTATTAAAATTTATATTATATATATATATATATATATATATATATATATATATATATATATATATATATGTATATATATAAAAAATATATATATATATATGTCACGACCCGCAACCTAAATTGTTGGGCCGGGCCGAGCCATGTCCAGCCTACGCTTGTTAACAGTTCTAAAATCACATTTAAAGTTCATCACAACACATCATCTATAAGCGAAGGTGAACAAGTACAGACTTAATAATACACTTCCAAAGTATCTAACTGGAGACAAAGTCCAGTATCCAAATATAAGTATAGACAAAGTCTAAGTCTCAAATTATATGAAAGAAATATCTAAGCAAGGTTTCCCGCTGGGGCCTCTTATGGAGCTAAGGCCAGGTCCTCAAATACAGTACCATAATATTTATCACGTAGCATTTCCTCCTCAGAAAGTGAACCTACAACGTTATCCTGTCAGGACGGAAGCAAGTACAACCTCTACAACTAAAGTACTGAACATATAATGAAAGAGATGTACAACAAGAAACATGGTGTGATAAATCTATAAAACATGAAATACTGGAAACATGGCCTCATGGTACAACTGGGATCACAGTATCATAGTAACATAGGGAACATGGCATCTCATAGTCTATCATGGCAAGGACACATATGTCATAGAGACAGATGCATATGTAATGTTTAAAACTGTAGCAGGTACGTGATCGTCAATAGGTGTAAAATATACTGTGGTACAAGTATATAAAATGTACTTCCATACAAGTAAAACAAGCGATAGATGTACATACGTACAAATACAGCTGGTGCGCCTACGACAAGGTATACATAAAATGTCAACCTTGCTCGGTACGTACGTACGAGTAGGGGGGCATGATCACGTACGCTACTAACAGTTTTTCCATAACCCATATTCTATCATGTTAGAGATACGAGAACAGTAAAAACATGTGAGAGATACTGGGAGTAGTATAAGCATGGCAGGTACTGGGAGCCGTATGAAACATGTGAATACTCCGAGTAGTATAAAGCATAGTGAAACTTGTACTGAGAACCAGTAAGAAGCATGTGAAGATATGATAACTGTCCTAAGCATGGCAAGTACTGAAAGTAATACAACATGTGAAGATTTAACTCGCTACCTCAAGGATCAGTATTTTAATAGGGTTAATACATGTTCTAGCATTAAAAGACAGTAAATGATTTTGTAGATGTACTTGCCTGGGATCCTGCTGTCAATATGAATCAAGGCTCGGAGTGAAGCCACAGTTCTAAAGATGAGATAATACAATAGCTAATCAGGGTGAAAAGACATACTATAATGTCTAGGTCAACTAGGGCAAACTAAGACAAACTGGGTCAGAGGTTGACTTATAGTTGACTTTGGTCAACTGGTCAACTCCGGTCAATTCCAAGTCCAATGTGGGGTGACACTATATCCAAACTAACTTTCTAGGGTCTTTACACTAGTGTAGGGGGGTGGTCCAATACTACAATAACTCAAAATAACACAAAAAGTTGCAAGTCGTAATTATTCAATAAATAAATTAAACTGAACATTGTGTTCCAACAATTTTTGAGATAGACAAAAAGCTCAATTTTTCATGAAATAAAGTACCAAAATGTTCCTTGTTAATTATAGAAATTTATACTAATTTTTCTGGAATTTATAAACCCTCATAGATATTTATTAAAAATCAACAAACATATGTATCCTGAAAATGGGTTCTGTTTTCCTATTTTTATAAAATACCAAAAGTACTTATTAAATGCTGAAAAAATTATAATAAATTAGCTAAATTAATATAGTATTTAAATACAATTTTTTCAGAATTTTTACAGCACTTAAAATATATAAAAAAAATTCAAAACAGCCTAACCGGATTATCCGGCAGATTACCGGCGTATTTTCCGTTCCGTCACAGCAAGTTTTGTGATGAAAGTTCGGATTTTCCGACGAATTTCTGCGGATTTCCGTCGGATTTTCCGAACCGTCGCAGAAAGTTGATTTTTGAACTCAAAACTTATTTCGGCCATAAAAACTTCGTTTTAAATCGAAATTCGGACTTTCAAAAGTCAAAATTGAATAGAATTGAATTTTCTACAACATGGAAGTATTAGTTTTCACAAATCAAAACATTTGATAGATCAAAACCTCAAAATACTCGAAAATTATATGTAGAAACTCAGATCTACGCAATATTGTCGATCAAAACCAAAAGTGCTATATACTAAAGATGTTAACAATTTAGAGGAGCACATTATAGAACAATAAAACTTCAATTTCTAGGGAAAATAAAATTATAGCATGGTCATGACACTTATGAGCAAGATGTACTTGCCTAGGTTAAACTCCAAGCCTAATCTTTCTACTCCACCACCAAGAGGGGTACGAAACCACACTCTAGACCTCAAGGCCAAGCTCCTAACAAGCTCCAAGGGAAGAGAAAGGAAGAAGAAATGAAAAGAGAGTGAAGAGAATGAAAAGGGAGAGGAGAGAGAAAGTGAAAGGGTATATATAGAAGGTGGATTTAATCTTAGCCGTCTGATCGTGATTTATGTCAAAATCTAGGTCAATCATGGCCATTCAAACAAAACCAATTATCCATTGGATAATAGGGTGCATCTACACTATTCACGAAAATATCTAAACACTATTCATCAAAATATCTAAAATACTATTCATCAAAATATCGAAAACACTATTCATGAAAATATCTGAAATCAAAAATATCTAAAGTATAGAAAACATGTCCGGGCGGTATGCCGTCGGTATACACCGGTATATCGACGGTATGCCGATCAAGGAGAAAACCTATAGTTTTGAAAAAATTTAAAGCATTCCGAAAATCAAGAGAATACGAAATACGCTACAAAATACGTATTTAAATTAATATAAAATACTTATCAAAAATAATTCATTTAGAAAATTTAAAATAAACCCTGAAATTCAGGGGGCTTACATCCTACCCACCTTACAAAAATTTCGTCCTCGAAATTAAAAATCATCCCATAGGTCAAACTATAACATGTAGCTGCTCTGGCTACGATACTCAAACTGCTATCCTTGAAATCATCTCTTCTGTTTCTCTTTACAATCTTTTTGGTTCAGGTTCAACAAAGTCCTTCTATCATAAACTATGTCATATATCCTTTAGAATCTTCCATACTAACATGGAACATTTATGTATACCCTAAACTATAGGTCATTCTCAGGTTATGTTTATAAGCCTACAATGCTTAATCATCAACCATATTTTCAATCTCAATTGTAAAATACTTGATTTTTTTATCATATCCTAAGTGTCCTTATTATATCAATCCACAGGCCTTTTGTATTATTTGTCGTCAGTCCTTTTCTACAGTTTCTCCTTGAAATCATATGTTCAATTCTTATCCTTGGCGTAGAGCCTTCTTCTTTTTACTCAACAAGTCCTCCGAATATAAATCCTCGATTTCAAAACTCCCGATTTATTAATTACCAAAGTACATATGTCTTTGTCTTGTTCCTTGTCTTTTTAATCGATATCTTTTCGATCTCGTACGTACTATTATATCTCATTCTAACTTATTCTATAACATTTCACATATCGATCTACCCTCTAATCACATGTAATTAGCTTGTAGACAACCAATAATCACTTGGTCATCAAAGTCCTACGAATGTTCAACCCTCAAATTCTAAGAACAAGATTCTAATCCTTAATCCATAGTCACAACAATATACTATCTCATTTCTCTATCTTAGACACCTTATCATCAAGTCATACTATCAATACAATCGTTCTTAATGGTTTCCAAGTCTACTATAGTCAGTCACCCATACTTGTCCCATAAGCTTGATCTAAGCAATCCATAGGAAAAGTATTTATCACAATCACACCATACATTTATAGTTATACTACAGAATCAGTTAACAAGGTTTGGAAGGTAACAAAGCCTAAGACTGGGTCAAGCAATCCATAACAGTGTCCAAACAAGTTAAAGGGTCAAGCAAGACAAGAAAGTTTATCGAAAAATCTCCAAGAATGGTACAAAGACAACGAGATGCATAACGAGAAGAATTATCCAAGCGGTTAACGAAAAAGAGTTTAGTCAAGTCATAGGAAAGATGGAACACAAAAATAATTATGTCCAAAAAAAACAACGCGAAAGCAATCCTATTGGAGAGTCCTAGAGAACCTGTAATCCTTGTTGTAGATGTAGATATGACAGAGTTAATCAAGACGGAAAAGAATGATAATAAGAATTTATTCCTGCTCATTCGGTCATAACAAAGTAAACCAAGTTAAGATACGATCTGATAACCATACACGTCTTCCTGAAATCATGTTGCCAGAATTTTTGCCACACCAGTAAGCTTAGATGCAACAAACGATAGAGTCAAAACTAAGGTATACATCTTCTAATCATGTTATCTAGAATCCTCGTCACGCCAACCGGTATGGCTGCGAAAAAATCTAAATTCCATAACTAGGATAAGTATATCCGAAATCAGGCTCTATGTTTTTGTCATACTAGCTAATATGGCTGCGATAAATTCTAAACTCCATAACTAAAGCAGACATTTACCTTATCAGGATATATCATAATTCAATCCACAAAATTTATCACGATGCAAGATCAAAATCAACAACGAGAATCATAGATCAATTCCAACAATGAATTAAGGAAGAGAAAATGGAAACAAGTGGAAACAGATTTCTAGGTAAGATTGAGAGTGAGATCCTCAGGGGTCATCCCAAGGGTACTATCTTGATCAAAATTGTAATCCACTAAATTTGAAGCAAGATACTAAATATAGTTAACGGTCCTATGCTGTGATGAGTTCTCCTATGTTACAATCCTAGAAATCCTCTAGGTGTTCTAAATGTTTATCCCTAGTGTTAACAAGTTGTCCTAGATCCTAATTGCAGGCATGCTTGGTACAATAACGTAACCAAACAACTTAAGTCTGGACCTGCATGGACCACCACTAAAAATATGTCACGACCCGCTACCCAAATTGTTGGGCCGGGCCGAGCCGTGTCCAGCCTACGCTTGTTAAAGCATAGTAAGCTGTTCTAAGAATAGACAATAAAGTATCTAAGCTACTAACAGATCTAAAATTACATTTAAAGTTCATCACAACACATCATCTATAAGCGAAGGTAAACAAGTACAGACTTAATAATACACTTCCAAAGTATCTAACTGGAGACAAAGTCCAGTATCCAAATATAAGTATAGACAAAGTCTAAGTCTCAAAATACATGAAAGAAATATCTAAGCAAGGTTCCCCGCTGGGGCCTCTTCTGGAGCTAAGGCCAGGCCCTCAAATGCAGTACCATAATATTTATCACATAACATTTCCTTCTCAGAAAGTGAACCTACAACGTTATCCTGTCAGGACGGGAGCAAGTACAACCTCTATAACTAAAATACTGAACATATAATGAAAGAGATGTACAACAAGAAATATGGTGTGATAAATCTATAAAATAGGAAATACTGGAAACATGGCCTCATGGTACAACTGGGATCACAGTATCATAGTAACATAGGGAACATGGCATCTCATAGTCTATCATGGCAAGGATACATATGTCATAGAGACAGATGCATATGTAATGTTTAAAACTGTAGCAGGTACGTGATCGTCAATAGGTGTAAAATGTACTGTGGTACAAGTATATAAAATGTACTTCCGAACAAGTAAAACAAGCGATAGATGTACATACGTACAAATACAGCTGGTGCGCCTACGACAAGGTATACATAAAATGTCAACCTTGCTCGGTACGTACGTACGAGTAGGGGGGCATGATCACGTACGCTACTGACAGTTTTCCCATAACCCATATTCTATCATGTTAGAGATACGAGAACAGTAAAAACATGTGAGAGATACTGGGAGTAGTATAAGCATGACAAGTACTGGGAGCCGTATAAAACATGTGAATACTCCGAGTAGTATAAAGCATAGTGAAACATGTACGGAGAACCAGTAAGAAGCATGTGAAGATATGATAACTGTCCTAAGCATGGCAAGTACTGAAAGTAATACAACATGTGAAGATTTAACTCGCTACCTCAAGGATCAGTATTTTAACAGGGTTAATACATGTTCTAGCATTAAAAGACAGTAAATGAGTTTGTAGATGTACTTGTCTGGGATCCTGCTGTCAATATGAATCAAGGCTCGGAGTGAAGCCACAGTCCTAAAGATGAGATAATACAATAGCTAATCAGGGTGAAAAGACATACTATAATGTCTAGGTCAACTAGGGCAAACTAAGACAAACTGGGTCAGAGGTTGACTTATAGTTGACTTTGGTCAACTGGTCAACTCCGGTCAATTCCAAGTCTAATGTGGGGTGACACTATATCCAAACTAACTTTCTAGGGTCTTTACACTAGTGTAGGGGGTGGTCCAATACTACAATAACTCAAAACAACACAAAAAGTTGCAAGTCGTAATTATTCAATAAATAAATCAAACTGAACATTGTGTTCCAATAATTTTTGAGATAGACAAAAAGCTCAATTTTTTATGAAATAAAGTACCAAAATGATCCTTGTTAATTGTAGAAATTTATACTAATTTTTCTGAAATTTATAAACCCTCATAGATATTTATTAAAAATCAACAAACATATGTATCCTGAAAATGGGTTCTGTTTTCCTATTTTTATAAAATACCGAAAGTACTTATTAAATGCTGAAAAAATTATAATAAATTAGCTAAATTAACATAGTATTTAAATACAATTTTTCCAGAATTTTTACAGCACTTAAAATATATAAAAAAAATTTAAAATAGCCTAACCGGATTATCCGGCGGATTACCGCGGATTACCGGCGGATTTTCCGTTCCGTCACAACAAGTTTTGTGATGAAAGTTCGGATTTTCCGACGGATTTTTGCGGATTTTCGACGAATTTTTCGAACCGTCGCAGAAAGTTGATTTTTGAACTCAAAACTTGTTTCGGCCATAAAAATTTCGTTTTAAATCGAAATTCGGACTTTCAAAAGTCAAAATTGAATTGAATTGAATTTCCTACAACATGGAAGTATTAGTTTTCACAAATCAAAACATTTGATAGATCAAAACCTCAAAATACTCGAAAATTATATCTAGAAACTCAGATCTACGCAATACTGTCGATCAAAACCTGTCACGCCCCAGAACCAGAATACTGGAGAGCGGAGGAATGACTCAGCCAGCTACGTATTACGGGTAGAAGAATACCGTATAATACGATCAATGCTGTCTAACCAGACGAGGGGGTGCATACTACATAAAAGTCTTTCTATGGTCACTTCACATCTATTGTCTCACTCATTCAAACAAGAAACAAAAATAGAGAACATGTAAGGTAAAGCAGTAAGGCGTCCCAAACGCTTAGTCAAAATGTTCTTGAGATCTGGCTTTACAAAACATAGCCAGATGATGAAGCAAGGTATACACAATTGTTATCAGCTGCAGTCTGACTTAATTACAATTATGTAAAAGTAAGTACAAGACAATCCGACTAACATGTCGGTGCCAAACGGCTAAGTATAAAGTAAATAGCAAAACGAGCGGTGAAGTAAGGGACCCACTCGAGTCCTCCTGCGATCATTCTCCTAGTATTGACCATCTTGGAGGTAGAAGTAAGCTGGATCCTCGGGGACCGGCTCTAAATCTGGCCATGCAAAACCAGAGAGGTTAGACCTCTAATAGCAAGTACCACAAGGGAGCACGATATGAAGGATTAAACCAGTAAGTAAGAGAATATAATAATAGATCTCTACTTTTCACTAGGATTCACATAACATCACGACACTTCGAACCAACCTCCCAACCAAACAAGGACAGAAGTTGGCCCGTCATGTCCTGACATTCTGATCATCTCAGTTAGGCAACAGAGTAGGTACAGTACACAAACAATCATCTTGAACGGCCAATCAATTTCTACGGCTTGCTATTGTGAGTCCCAAGTTATCCTGGAATTATGCAAATAGAGATTCCTCAGTTCTTACTATGTGCGAGCAAGGCTAGTCTATCCAATCAATCAATTGCGCCAATCATGTAATTAGACGAGTCCCAGCGGGACGCCCGCCGTTAATATAGCATGTACAATAATATAAGCAGATACCGTTCCCTGCCCGTGTGACAGATTTACAGTATCTGTGGGAACCAGCCGGCCCGTCGGGCACTACTAGTCCCAAGGGGGCTGCCATGTAAGAACTCGGGAATCCATTCTCTCCATGCAATCATTATTTTATTTAACTTAATAGTCTCTACGTTGAGTGAAATCCCATGCCGTGGATCATGGTCATTCAAATGAGTACTTTCGTACGGGGTACGATATGCGCAACTCTACAACGATACCCGTGCGGCTAGGTTGTAGGTCTTACATAGCGTGATGCAACAATCAAATCTAACCACGGAGTAATCATGCCTTGACCATAAAGTACACATGCTATTTTTGTAAGATAAATAAATAACTAAATAAATAAATAAATAATTTGAAACCTGCATGTGCCTGTATGCCAATATTCGGGATCGGCTAATCGATTGCAATAGTTCATTACATGAACGTGTCTCATTCATTCAATTCAATAAGACGACTAGCCAGTCTCTTAGTTCCAACTAGGAACGCATGATCAATTATTAGTCAATGTCACAATCATTATCAATGGTGACAAGGCATAAAAGTCAATTAGTATTACATGGGGTCGAGCCTATAACTCCTCAGAGTTAAGTTCTAGTCATACCGGGTATCCATAAACCAATCAAGACACAAGGCGCATTCCACATAACAATCTGTATTAACAATATTAACATATCATGATTTTCGAGTTCATGCCAAAAGGCGTAAGGATATAATAGAAGAATTATCATGCCATCATTAAATGAATAAGTTATAGAGCAAATAGTAACACCCAGGTTAGAAAGTCACGCCAACAAGTCTATGCTAAGGCCAACAAGTCACGCTAAGTCTAGGCTAAGGCCAGCAAGTCACGCCAAGTCTAGTAGGAGTGAGCGTGAAAAGTGGTAAGAAATTCATGCAAGGGAAATTCACGCACGCACAACGTGAGCGTGAAAAATGATGCACGCACTCATAACGTGAGCGTGAAAAGGGAGCGTGAAAAGGGAGCGTGAAAAGTGAGCGTGAAAAGGTGATAAGAAATTCATGCACGCATGCAAAGATGGTGCGTAACTCAAATGTCACGCTGGCACGTAAAGGTGTGAGCGTGACTAAAAATTCACGCACGCACGTAAGAACGTGTGCGTGACTAAAAATTCACGCACTCATGTAAGAACGTGTGCGTGACTGAAAATACACGCAGACACGTAAGAACGTGAGCGTGACTGGAAATACATACAGACACGTAAGAACGTGAGCGTGACTGAAAATATACGCAAACACGTAAGAACGTGAGCGTGACTGGAAATACACGCAGACACGTAAGAACGTGAGCGTGACTGAAAATACACGCAGACACGTAAGAACGTGAGCGTGACTAAAATACACGCAGACACGTAAAGACGTGTGCGTGACTCAGGAACCTTCGTCCCAAGCCAGAAATGAAGTTCCCGTGGTTCAGAACCCATGGACAACCGAGAATACACGCCAAGTTGGGAGATCAAATCCCATGAACAACCGAGAACACAAACACTTAGGTCTGGGAGAAACAAGCCAACGAAATCAAAAATACTAAGTACTAAACTCTCTCAGGATCGTGAGAGGAAGAATAATGAACCATAAAAATGGTTCTCCAAGCAAGAAGCAAGATGTACTTGCCTGCTGCTACTGCTGGTAGGTGGAGAAGTGATGAGAGGAAGAAGAAGAAGTAATGGTGAAGAATGAGAGTTATGAGGAGAGAGAAGGAGATGGAAGCTTTAAATAGGAAGGGTGGTGGTAGGTGTGGTTATTGGGTCGGGTTTGTTCGGATCCAACCAAGGCAACCCGAAAGCAAAGCAGAGAGGTTAAAAGCAGAAAATAAATGCAGGAATAAAATTGCAGGAAATAAAATACAGATAATTAATCAACATGAAATTAAAGAAATTTAAATACAGGATAATACATGATAAATACTAAATAAATATACATGAGTTGTACATGTATAAAAATATGCATTCTGGGAACGGGGAGTGACAAAACCAAAAGTGCTATATACTAAAGATGTTAACAATTTAGAGGAGCACATTATAGAACAATAAAACTTCAATTTCTATGGAAAACAAAATTATAGCATGGTCATGACACTTATGAGCAAGATGTACTTGCCTAGGTTAAACTCCAAGCCTAATCTTTCTACTCCACCACCAAGAGGGGTACGAAACCACACTCTAGACCTCAAGGCCAAGCTCCTAACAAGCTCCAAGGGAAGAGAAAGAAAGAAGAAATGAAAAGAGAGTGAAGAGAATGAAAAGAGAGAGGAGAGAGAAAGTGAAAGGGTATATATAGAAGGGGGATTTAATCTTAGCCGTCGGATCGTGATCCATGTCAAAATCTAAGTCAATCATGGCCATTCAAACAAAACCAATTATCCATTGGGTAATAGGGTGCATCTACACTATTCACGAAAATATCCAAACACTATTCATCAAAATATCCAAAACACTATTCATCAAAATATCGAAAATATTATTCATAAAAATATCTGAAATCGAAAATATCTAAAGTATAGAAAACATGTCCGAGAGGTATGCCGTCGGTATACACCGGTATATCGGCGGTATGCCGATCAAGGAGAAAACCTATAGTTTTGGAAAAATTTAAAGCACTCCGAAAATCAAGATAATACGAAATACGCTACAAAATACGTATTTAAATTAATATAAAATACTTATCAAAAATAATTCATTTAGATAATTTAAAATAAACCCTGAAATTCAGGGGGCTTGCAATATATATATATATATATATATATATATATATATATATATATATATATATATATACATATATATATATATATATATATATATATATATATATATATTTTAAGGGGGCTTAGGCTTACAATATATATATATATATATATATATATATATATATATATATATATATATATATATATATATATATATATATTGTAAGCCTAAGCCCCCTTAAAATATATATATATATATATATATATATATATATATATATATATATTTTAAGGGGGATTAGGCTTACAATATATATATATATATATATATATATATATATATATATATATATATATATATATATATATATATATATATATCTGTGTGTGTGTGCATTATATATTTATATGTCCTTAATAATTGATATTAAGAAACTTTTTAAATTAAATTTTTATAAATAAATTGTTAATATTACAAATACTTGAATTCAAACCTAACTAAATTGAAATCGAGCTCGTTAAGCTTGAAATCAAGCTTAGTGAGTTTGAAATAAAGTTGAGCGAGCTTGATTTTAAGCTTATCAAGCTTGTTTATGAAGCTTGAATCAAGCTTGCTTATCAAGCCAAGCTCGAGCTCAAACCAAGCCAAGCTTAAGCTTAATATAAACAAGCTCGAGCCAAGCTCATGCTCTAAAATAAAAAAAATTATCAAGCTCGAGCTCGAGCTTGAGCTCGATTAATTCTAGTCAAGCCAAGCTCAAGCTTACAAAAGCTTGGCTCGGCTTGGCTCGTTTGCAGCCCTAACTTCAATTATGGGTAAAGTGCATTTAAACCCTCCTTAGATGTGACAAAAATGCAATTAAAGACTCCATGATTTGAAAAACCCAAAAGGTTACGAAAATGCTCAAATCACCCCCTAAGCTAACTTTTCTGTTAACGGGAGTTAAAATGGGGTTGTATTGACCATTTTATCCCTGGGCTATCTAATATTATCTTATCAAAAAACGGTTAGTTATAAAATTATTTTGTTAAAAACGGTTAAGCAAAAATACTTGTTAAAAAGTGGAAAATATTAACAAAGGAAAAATGGCCTTTGCTAGTAAAATTATTTTTTAAAATTATTTTAATTAATATTAACTTGTTAAAAACGGTTAGTTCCGTAAAAAACGTGGATAAATATTATTTAAAATTATTTTGTCATAAATTATTTTTTATTTAACAAATATATAAATATTTTTGGGAAAAACAAAACTGATAAATCCAAAAAAAATTAATTCTTAAAAAATAGAAATGATGAAAAACTGGGGAAAAAAAATACCAAATAAAAAACAAAAAAAAGTAATATTAAAATATGGAAAAAAATAAAAAATAGAAAAAATATTCCAAAAAACCAAAAAATGAGGATAAATCTTAAACAATGAAAAAAGACAAAAACAAAAACTATACAAATTTGAAAATAAAAGTCACTCTTAAAAAACTAGAAAAGATTATTAAAAAGATGAAAAAAAAAGAAATAAGAACTAAAAAAATGGAAACAAAAATATTAAAAAGATTATTAAAATAATCTCCCGTTCCTAAAAAGATAGAATTCTCATGCTTGACGTCATTTTCGAAAATAAATGTTTATAATCTAAATAGTAGGTTTTCATCTTAAATTTTTTCTGGAAAAAAAAATCTTTTAACAAATGTCCGGTTAGTCCTGAACTATCCAGCCATTTAACTTAGGGCATGTTTTGTAAACCGTATTTGGAGTTAGATAACTGTAACTAGTATTATATTATTTAATATTTTATAATAATTATAATCTTAATTAATAATTATAATCGTAGTTAATAATTTATTAATTACAATTTTATTATAATATTAAATAATAATAATTTAATCATAATTATAATTATAGTTAATAATTTATATATTATAATAATTTTAATTAATAATTTAGTAATCATCATTATAATCATCATTATAGTCTTACTTAATAATTTATTAGTCATGACTATTATCGTAATTATTTATTTATTAATTCTAACTGAAATTGTAAATCTTGGTACAAATTTATTTTCATCACATGTATTACTTAAATAAATAACTTAAATATTACTAAACGTGTCAAAAATCCAAAAATAAATTGTTCTTCCATAATTTCTATTTGGACGTAATATTACTGTAACTAATATTAAATTTATTTTCAATGGGCTAATTAATCCACAATAGCAATAAATTGTTCTTCCATAATTTCTATTTAGACGTCTTGAGAAAAAAAAGAAATAAGTAAAAAAAGCTTCAAACATTAAATGAGAGCAAATAAGTAAAAAAAAAGGAATATAAAAAAAATTTGCAGTTGGATTTGAGATCTGTAGGTAAGAAAAAGCTTCAATACATTAAATGAGAGAAAATAAGTAAAAAAAAAAGGAATATAAAAAATTAAATATTATTTTTCCTTCCAACCAACCGGTCAAAAAATAGAAAATATAAAGCTTAGGTTTTATGTTTCAAACAAACATTCTTATAGAGAGAATGAAAGAGAGCAGCAGCAGCCACAATGTAACCATTAGCATTAGGGGTATTTTAGGAAGTGTACTTTTTTTTAATCCAAAATATGGGCTCTAACGGCTGTTCTAACGTCATTTTGACGGAAAGGGATATTCCGAGCAAAAACGGTTTTGCGGAAGGTGCAAACTGTTTAAATTTTCTAAAAGGTCTTATTTTACGAACGAGACAACTCTAAGGAGGGTTTAAATGTACTTTACCCCCTTTTTTTTTTTTTTTTTTTGAAATAAAAGTCTTCATTAATAAATTAACAAGTCACAATGCTTTTGTCTTTACAGACTGAAGCTTCAATACACTGAGGTATAGTTACATAAACATTAGTAGAAGAAGTAATGTTAGATAACAGATCATAAGAGGCCAATGAGTGAGCACATTCATTAGCTTCCCTGTTGATATGAGAGAACGAAATGTTACTTCCAATTCTCAAGGCTGCCTTTGCATCTTCAATAGTGTGTCGAGCACGCCATAACGGAATAGTGTCACTGATGTTGATTGCATCGATCAGAGGTTTGCAATCTCCTTCAATGATTACATTGTGCAGATGTTCTTTGTAGCAGATATCTAAGGCTAGTTGAATACCCATTGATTCAGCCTCTAATGGTGATCCTCCTGCAGCAGTTTTAGATTGTGCAACAATAAAAATCCCAGATGAATTGCAAAGAACAGCTCCTGCTCCCATTCTACTGTCCAGATAGGCTCCATCATAATTGATCTTCAGGAAATTGTGTTGTGGTGGATTCCAGACATCTGGTGTTTGCTTTCCAATTGAAGTGCTGGTTCTGGTGTTGATGTTGTTGTTGTTGTAAGTATCAAATTATTGACAGAAAGCCACTCCACCCCTTCCCGAAAGTTCTCCAGCAGTGTCACAGTGTGGTCTCACACACCCACACAATTGAAGTCTATAGCACGTCTACTTGCCAACAGTAAGCTAGCTTTGCCACAAGTGATTCTCTTTTGTCTTTGATTTGACATTATATAGAATTCTTTATTTGTCAATCTAGAAGGACTTGGCTTTTGTCGAAGAATACTTCCACAAGGCAACAACCACATCAAAATGTCAGGAAGTAATTATTCCAAAAGTTCACTAGTTCTTGAGTAGGATTTGTAAGCAGCATAAAGCGCATCTCCAACCCTATTGTCTGGTTAAGTGTTGTAAGTCTTAGGTAGCTCCTATATGGTATGAGCCACAAAATAATATCTTGTTTATGTGGTAAAACTATATCTCAAAAGACAATGAGATAGAAAAACTCTCTCCAATGCAAAAGTATTGAGGAGACAATAAAAAGTATTTTTTCTATCTTCCAAGGCCACTCCTTGTTAGTGTCGGAGCACAATTTTTCGATGGAAAACTGAGAAGATGAAACAATTGTAAAAACAATGTTCCAACGCAACACTTCTGGAAAGGTTGTGCAAGTTTAACGAAGATCTAAGAAGATCTCGTTACAACAGCATATGCTATTACGAGAATCTAAAAAGATTTCGTAATCCACAACAGCGAAGAAGATGAAGATGACTGGCGATTGATGGATGAATATCCTGCTGGGGTGAATGATCACCGTTGCTCAAAGCTATATTCGCCCCAAACGAATAGCTTCCAGGAACCAGCAGGTTCGTCGGAAAACTTTGGAACACTTCTGCTCTTCTGACTCCTCGGATCGTACACGGACTCCCGTGCAAAAGCAACGCTGGTGCAAAGCTCCTCTTCTCTCTCACAGCCTCTGTTTACTTGTGTTAAGAAACACTTGTAAACTTTCGTAGCTCTTTGTATATGCTCTGTGTGCATTGCCTGTGAGAGATAAGAGACCTTTTATAGGCCCGAGTAGCAACTGTCCGGTTAGTACAACATTCGGGACGTGGTAATAATCACTCAGAACGTGCAGTAACCGCTCAGATCATGCACAGGCACGATCTGAAGCAAGTTGCGCACCTTGCGCACCCCGCGCGCCTCGTACACCACGCGCTGAACGTGTACTGAGCCACTTGCGCCACCCGCGCAACTGGCGCCACTTGAAGCAAGTGGCTCGCGCAACGAGCGCAACTTAAGCGCACTATGCGCCTAGCGACGATGCTAAGTGCAAAGTGCGCCAACAAAACGTCACATTACGCCTCATGAGCCCATGAGCCCGAGTCCGAGTCGCTAAGCCCCTACGGAGCTTAGCTCCCATGGAAATAATTTTTTCAAGAGCAAAATGTATGAATGTTTTCAATTATTTATTTAGCTTTTTTCCTATTAGAAAAATTACCCCACATGGCACATCCATGTGCACCTCCATACCACATGTGCATCTCTAAAATAGCACAGCTAATATATAGAGATACAACTTCTTTGGCCTAGCCGATGTGGGACTAAAGTTTCTAATACAAAGGCCAAAACCCAACACTTCTCCACTTCTTCAAATTTTTTATAAATATTTCTATTCATAATTGATGATGTGGAGACAAAGTTATTGTGAAGTGCATTGTCTAGATCTAGACAACTAACTTCACATTGTCCTTGCCATGTCATTGCCATGTCAACTTCATGTTTTATTCTACATTTGCATTGGAGAAAATTTTTTGGAATAAAAGTTTGTTATTCCTATGTGGCAATCATTTTTTCCAAACTCACAATAGGGTTGGAGATGCTCTAACTGATGTTAGTGCCGGGGCACAATTTTTCGATGGAAAACTGAAATATCGTAACAATTGTATAAACAATCGTTATTACGTAACACTTTACAAAAGGTACGTGCTATACTTCACAGAAGGTGCACAGAACGTAACGCATCACAGAAGGTACGTAAGAAAAATTCCACTAGTGCTACACTTCACAGAAGGTGCACAGAACGTAACACTTCAAAGAAGGTACGTAAGTGAAATTCTATTATTGCTACACTTCACAGAAGGTGCACAAATAGAATTCTGATAATATCAACGCAAACACTTCACCGAAGGTGCGCTAATAAAATCCTGATACAACCAACAGAGAAGGTGACAGACGAAAGGTGGAAAAACTCCTGCTGGGGTGAATGATCACCGTTGCTCAAAGCTTTATTCGCCCCACACGAGCACGAACAACTTCCAGGAACCAGCAAGTTCACGAAGAACTTCTGGAACGCTCGTAAGTCAATATTTGAGACTTGAACGGGCTTCCTGGACTTAACAGACTCCCTCAACTCTCTTCTTGGTGCATCTTTCAAAGGAGGCCAAGAGGCTCTATTTATAGAGTGGAGTTGAGACTTCACCTCATCTCCTATCCGATGTGGGACTAAAATACCAATACTCAAAAATAGAGTTTGATATTTTAGATCATCCCACAATCAGCATAGAAGTGTGCCAGTCCACGCCTACCCCCCGAACACTCCCGTGCATGCACGAGACATCCTGGAGTCCGTGTCCGATTCCAAGTCCGAGTCCGAGTCCGCACAACAAAAATCAACTTGCATCCTTTTGTTGGATTTAATCATTTTTCCTTCTAGGAAAATACTCCCACATGGCACAAACTTGTGCCCCACTACACCTCATGTGCACACCTCAACACAAGCAATGCATTATATTGAGATACTCACCATTTGGTGTAGCCGATGTGGAACTATCTTTTCTAGTCCAAAGGCAAAAACACCAAAAACTGAAACTTTAATATACAACAGTGAAATTGAATGCGAGCTTACTAGCTATCATATGAGAGGTTTTGCCATGTTTTGTCGGTGTTTTTTTTGTTTTTTCCAATGAGCCATATTTTGAGATGCGTACAGTGGGGACAGTTAAACGAAAATATTGGTGTTTGTATGTTAAGAGCATCATTAGTAGTTGGGACTCTCCAATGCAATTTGGAGTCCAAAATTTCAAAAAAAAGGTAAATGTAGAATGGGTTGGATTTGTATGAGAATAGTAGAAAATGATAAAGTGAGCTCCGTCCCAAAAATTGTGTGGTCAAAAATTCATGTAGGAAAAAAATAATATAAAGTTTAGAATCTAGAAAGTTGGGCTCCAAATTGGAACTTACTATTCTACAAAACGAGTTTCTACAATCTAGAATCTAGAAATTGGGAGGCCCAACCCTTAGCAACCCATGGATGGGTTGGGACCGAAATTGTAGAAATTAGGACTAGGAATGAGACTTATTATTCTACAAAATGAGCTCCTACATTCTAAATCTAGAATCTAGAAAATGGGATGGGCCTTACTAATGATGCTCTAAGAATGAAATTTTTGTATTTCTAGAAAGCTATTTTATATATTTTTTTAAAGGAATTCAACACTTTTATATTCATGTTTTGTTAGATTGAAAATATGTAATCCAAAAATTTTAATTTTTTATTGCCATGTTTAGTTCACACAAGGATAGGAATCTTAATTTGTTTAATTTTTCATAAATATACTTTTATTAATTTTGTGATGCTAGCATTACCCAAATTCACATGTTTGAGATAAAAGTTAAAATTTTGAAAGTAAAGCGAAGATGTTACCATCCAAACAAAATATCTAAACAATATTTCTAGGAAAGCAAGATTATTTTCAATGGGCTTGGAAATAGTTTTTCCACATCAATGAAAATATGAAGCCCCTTCTATTCCTCCCTATTTTTCAATTCTAAACATACCAAATATCGGTAAAAAAATTTAGAACTCATTTTCAAGCATCCAAAACTTGAACCAAATGCCCCCTTACTGACATACGGTTTAGTTGCCATTAAAGCTTACTTGTACTTATTTTTGTAGGTGGTCTTGTTAATTAATGTGTCATTGATTAAGGAATTCTCAATGAAGAATTTAATAAGTTGTCAACTAATCCCCTAGTAGTGCTAGCGCTTTTGCAACTGCTAGGGCCTCGTTTAGTTCACAGAAGGAAAAGGTAAGGAAATTAATTATTACCTTTTTTCAAGTTATAATTTTTATTAATGTTTGTTTCAAAAAAATAGGAGTAAAAGTGAATAGTTAGGATGAAAAAATAAATCATTGAAATGGCTGGGAAACATTCATCCTCTATTTTTCTTTTGATTTTTTTTTCTACTCATTTCTTTTGTTATCCAAACACATATTCTTTTTTTTCTTCCAATGTTCTGATTTCATGAATCAAAGATAGCCCTACAGTAATGCACAGGTTTGCTCATAAGATATTAAACCAAATTATGTGGAAATCAAATTATTCATTTCATTTATGCTGGAAATTAGAAGACAGTAAACCCAAAATATATACAATGTGGTGTGTACAAAAAGTTTTGACCGTTACATCGGAATAAAAGAAAAATAGAAAGTGTACTAGGAGTTGGTCAGGGTGGGGTCAAATGCGAGTGGAGGCTGAATTTTGGGAAAAACACTGCCCTACAGAATCGAGGGGGGAGGACCGCAAGGGACTAGACCACGCCATGTTGGCCTAGCGTGGGTCCCATGCTAGCAGGAAAGTCTGTGACCAATGGAAGGGAAGGACACATCAACTTCGGTCTGGCTTCCGGTCTCGCTCTTGGTTCGTTAGGTATTTCCGTTCTGGACAATTTTAGCATTGTCCGCCATATCGACTATAAACTTAACACACAGGCATCCCTAATTATCGATTTAGTCTAATATTGAGTGATTATTGACTAATTTAATTTCTTTCATTAATCCTTCTTACAAATCTAACCCTCTTGATCCTAATTCCCAATCCTAATCCTACTCTATTCTTTTCCTAATCCCAACTCAACCCCTTGCACCATTTTTCTCACTCAAAGCAGCTCCCACCCCCACACACTGCCATATTCAATTTAGCTCGCTCACTTGTACAAACCACACTTCCTCCCTCACACTTCTTACAACCGACAACACCCTTCTCCATTCTTTTATGTCAATGCTAAAATCACTAAACAAAATATTGGTGATTGTTATCATCTTTTAAGATTTTGTGTATAGTTAAAATTGTAAAAACTTTTTACAATAACTACTAACTGTCAAAAACTATCACAATTTTGACAGTCCTAAATATGTAAAAAAAATTATAAAAATAGTAACAACCAATAAAACTTTAAACTTTTTACAATGTTCTTAGCATCGGCCTTCTTTGAACCCATATTCCTACACCAATTCTCTATTATTTTAGAGAAATTCTAAAGGCACATAAAAAATAATTAGGCTAGCCCAATTTTTTTTAAAAACTTATTTACAAGTTTGTTATCACAAAAAATACTTCAGACTAATTCCATTTTTTTCAGGACTGCCAACAAGTTTGACAGTTCTGTCTATTGGAAGGACTGTCAAATATTTTGACAGTCCTGATGATCGATGCGGTGGTTGTGGTGGTAACAGAGAGGTGGTAGAGGGACTCGTCGGAGTTCAGTCTATCATTGTCGTGCCGATCCCCCATTCCCTGCCTCCCTGACCAATCCACACCATCATCACCATCCATCCGCAGCCTCCCTGGCTGACTATTTCGGCCATTGGCCAACACAAGCCACCGTCAGTACCACCACCATCCCCCTGCCGAGTCCCGACTCCACTTCCTGCCATCCGCAGCTACCCCTAGCCATTGTCCGGCCACTTGAACCACCAGCCTCACCACCGCACCACTCAGCCCCTGCAAAGCACCACACAACTGCCACTGTCAGCACCCCTACTCCACAAACACCACACCACCACCAACACGACCACCATCCAGCTGTGCCGACCCTTTCCTCTCTCACGATACACCGTGCCCTCTTCCCTCGCCACCGCGACCCCGTCGCCACTGCCTGAGCACGCCACCACGGCCAGATCCGCTCCATCTAGCGTCGCACCCGCTCTGACGTTTAGGGGAGGGGGAGAGGGGAGGGGGGTTAGACAACCACAACCAAAAATTTAGAATTGTCCTGAATATAATTGCAAAAATCTGAACTGTCATGAAGTAAGGGACTATCCTAAGTAAAAAATGAAGTGCCTATAAATTTTTTCTTATATTAACCTATAGTAGTACTCTTCTCCATCACTTTCATCACCAACCGAGCTCCCAGCGATCCACCGTAACAATGCTTATCCTCCTCTCCTACAATTCTAGCCATCACCAATCACCACCGATATCTACTTTTCCTCTTTCTCTTCCTCCTCCCAACATCTACTCTCTTTCCCATCAACATAGACGGAAATATGTAAGTACTAGGGTTGGCTCCAGCCAGAGGCGGTTCAGAAACTATAACTGGGATGGGCTACCAAAATTTAGGTGTACTAGAAGTAGATAAATCCATATAAAAAAAATTATATGAAAAAAATGTAAAAAAAATTTGGGATAGGCTCCAGCCCATTCATTTTTTAATTTTTTTTCGTAAATATTTTTTGTTTTTATTTTTATTTTTTTATCCTACACATAGTCCATTCTAGTCTAGTCCAACTTATTTTAATTCGAATTTTTTTGTTCCGCTCTTGTCCGTCAACAGTAGTTGATCTCCTATCCGGCAGCCGGGCCCCGTTCTCGTGATGACTGGCAAATTTATTGATTAATTATTTTGGTTTTCCAGGACCTATGGATCTCTGCTTTTTCTTTTTCTACGTGTGTTTTCGATAAAATTCTCTCTCTAATTCTATCGTGGCCCTCGTGCGTTTATTCAATGTTTGGAAGTTTACACATGGTTCAACCATAGTTTTCCTTGCCACACACCTTTATGGCTAATTTTATAAATTTTTGTACAATGTCATAACTTAAAATTTTGTTCACATGTGTTGTCACTGTTTATGATGTTAACTTTTTAGAATAAATAAATAGCCTGTAATAAATTATACTAGTATTAAAGTTAGTAAACTAATAATTTGATAACCTCAACTTATCCAATTTTTTAACTTTGTATTCTAATTTTTAAAATTAGACAATTCGACATCATCAACTATTGAATATTTTTAACTTGATACCCTCTGTCAGTCAGACATCAAATTTTTTGTTAAGAAACAACTTGGACTAAATTATCCTCCCTCACCCGGCCGTCCCCCAACCTCCGTCGTCCCACCCACCACCACTACCACACCCACCCCAGTGCACCCCGCCCCCTCCCCCCCTCCCCACTACCCTCACTACCCGTCGACTCTAAGGTTAGTGACCTAGTTACAACATTAATTAGTAATCACTGCGAGTCGATGAAGGTCACGATAAATGTGGATAAATGCGGTTGCACAAACGATAGTGATCAACTTGGACACGTGGTCGGCTTTGAAGTCGCCAATTAGTAACCGTTGTTCAGCGAACATCACTAAGACATCGTCATAAACGTGAATAAATGTGAAAATATTGTGCAAAAGATAACGATATCAACTTGCAATACTTTCCCACGAAGTAAGCGACATAATGGAACATTGCGCAAACGTCGCCAATATTATATCAGAATGAAATATGTAATACAACATTCCTAGTGCGTCGCTAGATAATCACTATTGTGTTGTTAATGTACGTTAAAATTTAAATTTTGTTACTATTCCGTCGCTAAATTGTGGCACCAATATGTTGCTGATCAAAATTAAAATTTTGAAATAATCAATTCCTCCTGCCTACTTTCCGTTTATTCTCTGTCGACTTACTCTCTGTCGACTTACTCTCTGTTCTCTTTCATCGTGTTCCGTCGTTTCCGTCCCGACGACTACCACCACACTGTTAGCACCATCCCGATCACCCCGCTCATCAAAAAAAAAAAAAAAAAAAAAAAAAAAAATTGATAGTGACCGTCTATTGTTCTCATCGTCCTCAAGATATCATCACTTTCACACAAAAAAACTAGGGGTGAGTTTCGATTTTTCGATTTCAAAAACTGAACTAGCCAAATTTAATTGAATAAACCAAAATTCTAAAAATCTAGAATAGAAACTTAACCGAAATTAATCATAACAGAAACCGAACCGAGTAGTCAATTTGGTTTATTCGATTTCTTCTTTGGGCTATTTCTATTGTTTAATAGACCGGATCCAAAATTGGGATCGCAATTAAATTATACTAAAAATTGTAATATATATGTTTGTTGTATTTCAAAGCCGTATTCAAAGTTGAACTTTAAAACTAAAAGTATTTATATAATTGTATGGGTCTTATTCCATTCAGTTGGAATCAATTTTCTGTCAAAAACTAAATAATGCTCTGCCGGACCCAACAAGACAAGTAGTATGCCTAATGCCCATGTTCTTGTGCTTCTAGGACTATTTCGTGCAACTCCCCATGCCATGTAATTGAGTGTGGGGGGAGCGTCGGACTTGATTCTGCATGGACGGCAATAGTCTATTTGTAGATGGGCAAATCCATGGGTTTACAAAAGTAGTTTTAATTGCTTCTTACACGAAACTCACAGAGAAACATGTACGTACAATAGCGGCATGTGGAAGGATCAACATGCCCTCCCTCAATGAAATATTTTTGTCCCCAAGAACCGACCAAATTGATATAAATATTGCGTAGGACGGCCATTGGCCCATTACTATATTTTTTGTTTGTGCGTTTTTCTTTCTTATAGGACGGTCGTTACTGTCTTTTTTTTATTCTTTAAATGCATACTTGCATGATAAATTTATCAAATAGTATAAACTATTTTAAAATAAATTTCTTTTTTAAACAGTGAATATTTATTGCAGTTGAAACTGTCTAATTATTAGTGGTTAGTAATTATGTTAATAAAAAATTATATATTTTATTTCTAATTAGTTAAAATATATTTTAATATATATACAATTAAAACAATAATATTTTTGGAACATGAACCGTAAATTCTAGAACTTTCCCTATTTTATATAAAACAAAAAATTGCCTATGTAGCATCACACTTTGATGATATTTAAAGTTCAGAAATTTTGCAATTTGAGATCCAAGACGTCGTTCCGATGGACATAATAGCTGACGTGTAAAAAGAATATTCAAGAAAATTACCCTTCAGACGTGAGTAAATTGTACAAAAACGACCTTCTAAATAGCATATTTTGTGCATAATGAATTTTTTGTTTTTTTGCTGGAAATAAATTAACAAAGATGTAAAAAGGCATAAGTTATAGAAGTTAGGTTTCTTTTCTGAAAAAGAAGTGTTAAAAATACGTCCTTGGAAGGACGTATTTTTTTACAAATCTGTAAAGAAAACGTTCTTCTCAAGAGTATTTACTTCACATTTTTAATTTATACAGAATTAAGCGAGCGGAAGAATTAAGGAGAGGATTAAAGCTGTTAATTAATATGAATGCATAAAAAATGTTCTACAAAAGGACATTTTTTGTGCAAAATACAAAAAACGTTCGATAGTAGGACGATTTAGAACTCTTATCATAATTTGACTAGACTATATACTTTCAGAACAATTTCCAAGAACTCTGATCATACTGTAAATGCAAATTTCTCTATAGTAGGACACTTTAGAGTCGCAACAGATCAAGATGCCCTCCCTCATGGAATATTGTCCCCAAGAACAAACAACCCTTACTATGTTTTTTGTTTGTGTTTTTCTTTGTTATAGGGCATTTACTGGTGTATTTATAATAGCGGCCTCTTGAAGGACCAAGATGCCCTCCCTCAGTAAACGACGGCCGACCAAGCGGTCCATCGTACGGTGCCGTAAAGGCGTCGAGAAGACGTCGTACGCATAGAACGGGTGGCTGGCCGGCATCAACTGTCGTAAGCGTCATGAATATGCCGGGAGCGCCTTCGACGTTGTGGGCGAAACGATGCCTTGAGTTGTGGGCGTCGAAAGACGTCATGACCGTTTCGTGGAACTCTGGAGCGCACGGAGTGAGCGGGTGTGCGTGTGGGACGATGATGATAAAGCCAGTGCAGATAAGATCCGCACGAAAAGTCTGAAATGATATGACGACTAGGGCTGCAAATGAGCCAAGCCGTTCGCGAGCTGCTCGAAGCTCGGCTCGATAAAAGTTCGTTTGAGCTCGGTTCGTTTACTAAACAAGTTGAGCTCAAGCTTCATTTTCGAGCTCGTTTAATAAACAAGCCAAGCTCAAGCTTAGAAGCAGGGGCGGATCCAGGGGTCGGGTTGGGTGGGCTGGAGCCCACCCAAAAAAAAAAAATATTTACATTTTTTTTCCATATAATTTTTTTTTTTTTGCTTTTTTTTTATATGGATTTATCTACTTCCAGCCCACCCAAATTTTTTTCAGCCCTTCCTAGATATAATTTCTGGATCCGCCCCTGCTTAGAAGTATTCGGCTCGTTTGAGCTTGCGAGCTGGCTCGTTTAGAAGCTCATTTAGGAGCTTGTTTAGAAGCTCATTTGTTCTTTATTGAATTCTAATTTTATATATATATGTGCATTATATATTTATATGTCCTTAATAATTGATATTAAGGAATTTTTTAATTAAAATTTTAATATTACAAGTACTTGAATTCAAATCTAACTAAATTGAAATCGAGCTCGTTAAGCTTGAAATCAAGCTTAATGAGTTTGAAATAAAGTTGGACGAGCTTGAAATCAAGCTTAACAAGCTTGATTTTGAGCTTATCGAGCTTGTTTATCAAGCTTGAATCAAGCTTCCTTATCAAGCCAAGCTCGAGCTCAAACCAAGCCAAGCTCAAGCTTAATATAAACAAGCTCGAGCCAAGCTCAAGCTCTAAAATAAAAAATATTATCAAGCTCGAGCTTGAGCTGGATTAATTCTAGTCAAGCCAAGCCAAGTTCAAGCTTACCAAAGCTTGGCTCGGCTTGGCTCGTTTGTAGCCCTAATGACGACCAACTAAAATCGTATGTGGGGGACATACGATTTAACTGAACCCGCACGTGCTGGTAAAAAAAGAAAAAAATAATAATAATTTAAAAAAAAAAGAAAAAAAAATGCCGTCCTTCATGGAATATTGTCCCCAAGAACCAACCAAATTGTTATAAATACTGCATAGGACGGTTACTATGTTTTTTGTTTGTGTGTTTTTCTTTCTTATAGGACGGTCAGTACTGTGTTTCTTTTGTGTTTTTTCTTATTCTTTAAATACATACCTGCATGATAAATTTATTTTAAAATAGTGCAGATTATTTTAAAGTAAATTATTTTGTAGGACGGTGAATATTTATTATAGTTAAAACTGTCTAACTATTAGTGGTCAGTATTTATGTTAGTAAAAAGTTATATAATTTATACACTTTATTTCTAGTTAATTAAAATATATTTTGATATATATAAAAAGTTAAAAAAAAATTGGAACATGAATGGTAAAGTATAGAACTTTCCTATAACAAAATTTGCATATATATCATCAAACTTTGATGATATTTCATCCACAGCATGAAGTTTAAAAAAATTGCAATTTGAGACCCAAAATGTCGATCCGATGGGCATAGAAGCCATGGAAAAAAAATATTCAAATAAAATGTCCTCGGAAGGGCATATATTGCACAGAAATGCCATTTTAAAGAGCATATTTTGTGCATGATGAATTTGTTTATAATTTTCTTGTACATTGGAGTCGAATTAACCAAGAAAAAAAAAGCATGAGTCATAGCAGAAAATAATAATTAACTGTTATATAATAAGTCATTCGGAAGGACTTATTTTACAAATATGTAATGAAAACGTTCTTACAAAGTATATTTTTTTCAAATTTTTAATTTATACAGAATTAAGCGAGCGGAAGAATTAAGGAGAGTATTAAAGTTGTTAATTGGTATGTATGCTTAAAAAAAAGGGAAAATTTCATGGAAAGCATAAAAGATTAAAACAATTATGCAAAAGACACCAAGCTTAGGAAATTTGTATTAAGAACATCGTCACACCTTAAAATAGGACGCAAAAAAAAGTCCTATTTTAAGGTGTCATAATATTTGTACCATCACCTTCCCCCCAAATCCCTTAAGCACGGCCAGTTAGGAAGCTAACCCAAAATTATTATCAATTAATTTTAGGCGCCCAAAATATGGATGTAGAAAATATTTTGGCGCCCTTAAGTAGGACGTAGAATTTTTTTTTTAAAAAAAAAACACGTCCGAAAGATATTTTTTAGCCGTTGGAGTAGTCGTTGTTAAATAAATAGCCGTTGAAAAATAGCCGTTCTTTTAGTCCATGGAGAAAAAGAAAAAGAAAAATTAAACGCCCAAAAAATGGGCGTACAATCTCAACCCACGCTCAAAAATAGGGGACACATTTCAATCCTCTCTCCCTAATCCTTTGTTTCTTTGTCACTAATCCACTTAATTCATCCACTAATCCTAATCCACTTAATTCATCCACTTAATTCATAAGAGTTGCTGTTTAAGTGATTTATAAATTTTTAACGTCCAATTTTAGGACGTCAAAAATTGGCGTCCTATTTTTCGGCGCAACAATGCTCATGTTACAATTTTGGCAAACTTTGTTCCCTTTACGAAATAAATTGGAAGTTTGATGCTTGTGGTAAAATTTTCCGAAAAAAAATGTTCTACAAAAAGGAACTTTTTTTTTTTGTGCAAAATACAGAAAACTCTGTAGTAAGCCTTTTTTTGGACTCTGATCATAATTTTACTAAACTATATACTTCTAGAACAATTTCACAGAATCACACTGTATACGCAATTTAATCTATTCAGACGCGCGTCTTCGTCTTTAGAGTCGCAACGGATCAACCATACATTGACCCCACCTGAGTGTATCTATGCTATAAATAGAGGAGGAGTCCGGCAGTATTGTTTGTATCAACCCACATTGGAGTTAATTTGCGCAATATCCATGGATTTCCTAACATGGACACTGACACCATGCATCTTCACCTCAATTGTACTCCTCCTCACTAAACTCGTCCTCTCCAACCGCAACGAGAAGAGCACCAAGACCTACAACCTCCCACCAAGCCCCCCTTCCCTCCCCATCGTCGGCCACCTCCACTTCCTCAAGCACCCCGTCCACCGCACCCTCGCCGACCTCTCCTCCCGCCACGGCCCCATCGTCCTCCTCCGCCTCGGCCCCCGCCGCCGCTCCCTCGTGGTCTCCTCCCCCTCGCTCGCCCGCGAGTGCTTCACCAAGAACGACGTCGCCTTCGCCAACCGCCCCCTCTTCCCCTCCGGGCGCCACCTCACCAACGGCAACACCACCCTCGACGTCGCCCCCTACGGCCCCCACTGGCGCAACCTCCGCCGCATCTCCACAGCCGAGATCCTCTCCCCCGCGCGCCTGCATTCCTTCTCCTCCGCCCGGGCCGACGAGGTCAAGTCGCTCCTCCGTCGACTCTGCGGCTCGAGCAGCGCGGGTTCTTACAGGAGAGTCGACATGAAGACGAGCCTGTTCCAACTGGTGCTGAACGTCATGATGAGGATGATATCGGGGAAGAGGGTGGCGGACCCGGAGGAGGCCGGGAGGTTCAAGGAGATCGTGGAGGAGGCGCTCTACTTGGGCGGGGAGTCGAGCGTAGGGGACTTCTTCCCGGGGCTATGGTGGCTCGACTCCGGAGGCGTGGAGAAGAAGTCGGTGGGATTGAAGAGGAGGAGGGACGCATTGTTGCAGGCTCTGATCGAGGAGCAGAGGAAGAATGAATCAAGCGGCGGCGGTGATGATGATGATGATGATGTGGTGGAGAAGAGGAAGAGCTTCATTGGTGCCATGTTGTCGCTGCAAAAGGAGGATCCGGAGTACTACACGGATGAGACCATCAGAGGCCTTATGTCTGTAAGTATATTACTTCTCGATCATCTTCGCATTCAACACTCTCTTTCGAGAAATTATTGTGTGGTCCGGTTTCACCATATGACAATGGTGAATAATAAGTCTGTCCACTAATTTTTTAACACTTTGCATAATATTTGACATAAAAAATTTAAAAATTTGTAAAAAATATATTTAATATATAGAAATTCGCTTGGCATTTTTTTTCAAAAACATTAAAAAAAAATTGACCTAGAAAATAAGATAAATGCAGTGATATATGCCAAGTGTCAAAAATTTAGTGGTCGGACTCACATTCACCATTGCCACGTGGTAAGACCGGATCACCCAATAAATTCTCCTCTCTTTCCATTCAAACTTGATAGTAGTCCACCATTTCTCTTAAAAGGCTAAATTATATTAGAGTATCTCAACCATAGTGAAACTGTCACTATTCGATTTTGACTTTAAAGAGCCTTTTGCGATTTTAAAATTAGAAAAAAAAAAGGGATTAATTATACTGATCTTTCCTATATTTTATGAGTATTACAGAAATTATCTCTATTCCAAAAATAATTACACTGGCAACCCCCTCTTTTATAAATTTTATTAACCATAGGGGTGGTCAGTGTTATTAGTTTCTATAGAAAATAGAAACTATATGGGGTGTTCGTGTAATTAGTTTTAAAGCTGGAATAGTCTGTGTAATAAGTATAAAACATAGGAATAGTTAATACAATTAATCAAAAAAAAAAAATTTTAAATAATAATTTATGAAACTAGATTGTAGTGAAAAATTAAGGTATCACAAACGTCATAACTCTATAGTCGGGATATCATCAGAACAATTTAACATTTTTTGAAATATTCATATTGTGCCTGTCTGAAGCAACCTGAAATGTTGTCCGACTTGTGCGTGCTTAATTTGCAGTAATGCACCGTACAGATTAAAAAATGGCCAAAAGGAACATATAATGTTGTTTTGGTAAATAAATAGCTTATCTCACACCGAGACACACGATCGATAAGGTAGAGACCCTTGTTAGTATTTCGGCAAACGAAAAAAATTTGAAATCATGAAAATACGAATATAAATCGATGCAGTACAAGTAAAATATGTTGAAAAAGTCGATCAAATATTCCTCAAATGAAATTGAGGTTAACTTCACATGTTTAAGTTGTCAAATTTCGTGAATTAAACATATTTTTTTGTCAATTTTTTCAATAATTCTCACAGGACACGTTTAAAATTTTGCATATTTAAAAATTATAAATTAATTCGAATCTAGCAAAATACGTAAGTATTATACGTTTCTGAAAGATGAGAAATTTTTTACATATAATACGAGTTTTATTCGGGTGATTGCTAACAAGGGTAGAGAGGTTATTCATTAAAATTCATTGACCCAACAATGATAGGTACTCATGGATGGACACTAGGCATAATTATAATTTATATACTTGAACAGGGAATTTGTTTTCTAGATTTCACTTTGTCTTAGATTTTTATTATAATTGCGTTGGGTAATTCCACGAGCCAGTGTCAAGTAGATCTCCGGATGTAAATATGGCTTTCAAATTAAATTTCGAATGAGGAGGGGCAAAATATATGTTTTCATAGACACCAAATGATTTCTTTAATCATTATGTAATTTGTCAAAGAAATCATTAGCTAGCTAGTGTTCTATTTCACAACATAAACTAATGGTTGGCAGCCTTGTTAGCAATCACATGAATAAAACTCGTATTATACACAAATTTTTTCGTATCTTTCATAAACGTATAATACTTGCATACTTTTGACAGATTCAAATCAGTACGTAAATTTTAAACATGTGAAATTTTAAACGAGTTCCGTATAAGTTATTAAAAAAATTGACAAAAAATATGGTGGAAATCTATTTAATTAACCAAGCTTGATAACATATTTAAGAATATGAAGTTTCTAACGTCAATATTTTTATTTTTCGAATATTTGTCCGAATTTTTGAATGTATTTTATTTGTACTGAGTCCATTTATACTCGTACTTTTATCGTTCCGAGCTTTTTCCGTTTGCTGAATTGCTAACAAAGGGTTGGCAGTAGAAAAAATAAAGAAAATTATTTAAAATACTTAAATTAGATTTTCCTTTGTTGGGTCGTAGACCCTCCTATTGGGCGGAACAGACACTTCTGCAGTAACAACAGAATGGGCGCTCTCGCTGCTCCTGAACCACCCTGAGGTGATGAGGAAGCTGCAAGAGGAGATCAGCGCAGCGATACCGCCCGGCCGGCTGCTGGCCGAGTCCGACCTCCCGAACCTCCCCTACCTGCAGTGCGTCATCAGCGAGACGCTGCGGGTCTACCCCCCGGCCCCGCTCCTCCTGCCGCACGAGGCGTCGCAGGACTGCACGGTGGGCGGCTACGACGTCCCGAGCGGCACGATGCTGTTCGTCAACGCCTGGGCCGTGCACAGGGACCCCGCGGTGTGGGACGAGCCGGACGTGTTCAGGCCGGAGAGGTTTCTTGAAGGAGACGGAGTTTCGAAGAAGGAGAGTGTAATGCCGTTCGGCATGGGGAGGAGGAGGTGCCCCGGGGAAGGGCTGGCGACGAGGATGGTGGGGCTGACGCTGGGGTCTCTGGTCCAGTGCTTCGAATGGGAGAGGGTCGCCGCGGAGGAGCTGGTCGACATGGAGGAAGCGCCGGGGCTAAGCATGCCGAAAGCGAAACCCTTGGAGGCCTTGTGCAGGCCTCGTGAAGCTATGATGCAAGTGTTGTCGCAAATTATGTGAACCAAAGCTTGCTAATTAACTGGTGCTTAATTACTATGTATCATTTCGACCTCTTCTTCCATCTTATTATATAATATGAAAAGTTTGGTTTGAAGTTTTCTTTACAAAGATATTTTTTTCAAAAAAATGCTATTTGGCTCTCAAAATATTTGGATGATATAATCTCCCATTATGTGACATATGATATGATTGCTGACATAACAAAATTTAACATTAAAATTAATATTAAAATTAATATTAATATTAAATTAACATGATAATTAATATTAAGATTAACTTTAACATTAAAATTAACATTAATATTAATATTAAAATTAATCTTAACATTAAAATTAATATTAATGTTAATATTAATATTAATATTAAATTTTTTTGGATAATTAATGTTTTGAGTTAAAATTTGCCATGTCAGCTGTTATGTCAGATGCCATGTCAAATGTCACATAATGAGAGATGGCATCACCCAAATATTTTGGGAGCCAAATATCATAATTGATATTTTTTTTACCTATATTTAGTAATTAAAATTGTTCATAAATTTAACATTGAGTATTTGGCCAACTACGTACGGAAATAGTAAAAAATTAAGAAATTATTATAATTTGTTCTTTCAATATAGAATATGTACAAGAGTGCTGATACCTTGTCTGTCCGCGGCTAGTCCATTCGTCACGTGGTACAGTTTCTTTGACAGATTATTCATGCATATAGGGAGGGCCAATAGAATTCGTCTATGTAGACTAGTGGACCAGCGCGCCTACGAGCAAATTACATTTTCCCTATCTACAATGCATATATATATGCATATATATATACTCGTAACTGTGAAACCAATGTAGTGATGAATGATGATTAAGATTAGCTTAGCTACGTTCTTGTGGATTAATTAATATAATGCATAAGGTCCTATGACTCCTATCCGATTTTCTCTCTAGAAGAAGAATAAGAGGGAGGAAATAATAACATCTTAGCATGGAGAGCCGTGGTCACACAAACAAACAACAAACAAAAAATTATCCAAAAGCTTTCGGTCGGCTATTTGAAAAGACCATTCAACTCTATGTCATGTTCTGTGTAATAATGCTAACAAAGGACATTTCTTATTGGCTCATTTAACTACTATCTATCACTTTCCTTGATAGCATTAACATGACGATCCCAGTTAGATACATGACCATTCCAGTGTAGATCTTTATTTTGGACGAATCACAGTACAAAGGCATGCATGACCCATATGCTCTAAAGCTCAGGGATTATAACTATGTTAGGCAGAAGCCTGGCCACTAGAAAATTGAAACAAAGAACGCATTCCTTTTTCTTTTTCTTTTTCTTTTTACATTCCACGCACACACACACAATTGGAAGGATCGAAATTTGTCAATTTGTCTGGATATTCGTTCTAATACATTTAAAAAACGTAAAACAAGATCCCTTCGGATATCCGCTCTAATACCATTGGGCTAGAGAATTTTTTGAAATTCTTTTATTTTTTTGAAACAAAGAAAGCATTCACCACTTTTCTAATCTATACTACTATATAATATAATAAAGTTGAGACTTTTACCTCAAAAAAAATTATTCTAAAATTATGCTTACTCATGTTTACTAATTAAAATTGTTCATTAAATTTAATATAACTAGTAAGATAATTATGTATGAAAAAAAAATTAAATAAATTGTTCTCAAGTAGTAAAAAAATAATTATTTGTTTATATTTTCAAGTAGTATGAAATGTGTGTAACGTACGTACATATTTATTAGCATAATATAATAGCAACGACGGGAGCAACATCTTTACTATTATAAAAAGATTTTATAACGACTTAAAATGAGCCGTCGAAGTCGTATGTATAGTATCATGTAATTAACGTTTTTAAAATCTTTCTGACTATGGTATATATATATATATATATATATATATATATATATATATATATATATATATATAAACATATTTATATATATATATATATATAAAATATATATAAACATATTTATAATAAATTTTAATTAAAAACATATTGAATTTAAATTTAAACGATTTTAATATAATTTAAATTTTTATCTAATATTTTAATAATATCAGAACTTTTTTCTTTTCTTTTTCTTACCTTCATTTCATGTGAACATGATTAGTTATTATAAGTATATATCATTAGATGAACAAATGATGGTGGGAGCTAAATCTAATTACAGCCTCCTTCTAGAAGTCCTCCAACAATTATGGGTCACCACCTCCGATTGATGTCCACCACTAGCCGAAAGGTGCCATATGATTTAGCTGACATGACGTTCTTGCCAAAAATAAAAGAGCTTTGTTACGTCTACAATTAAATGCTTACAATTTTCTTACAACTATTATGTGTCAGATTTTGGTTAGAGGAGAAAGAAAGTGGTAGGGTCGGATGGAGTCCATGTAGCAGGAAGGACGAGAGAGGGGGTGGGACACGATGTGACTCATATGTAAGAAGTGGGAGAGAGGTTGTAAGAAGGTTGTAAATATTTGGTAAATATTTGGTTTTAGACTTAACATTTTTCAAAATAAAACTAGGATAGAAACTTCTCTACAGTGATCATTTGATTCATTTCCTTTCTAGTTACAAAACGAAACATGATATCACTGGCAAAAAGAAATAGAGCGGAAGCATATTGCTCCTTACGTTCAAAGCTTTCTCATAGGTACGTGTTTAAGCATATAGACATCTTCTCGAAGACGTGGATTCTAGTCTAGTGGTCCGGAAATCTTCTAGTCACTAATCGAAATTTCAAGACTTCTCTAATAAAAATACTAGTACTTATAATCTAGCCGTCAGTATCATTACTGAAAGATAGTTCACACACACAAGGGATGTCCACAATCTCATGTAGCAGAAGAATATAAGTATTTGTTGGATGTATAAGTAGATAAATTATATCCAAAAAAAATCGTAATGTAAGTAGAAATAAATAGGACCAAAAAAATAATATAAAAATTAAAGGAAATAGGACATCAAAATTTTAAGAGAGTCACCCTCAGAATGTACATGTTGCTACAAATGTTGGAAATTATTTTCTTTTCTCCTTTTGAAATCTGCCCCCAAAAAATAATAAAGTAAAGATTACCGTCCTTTGAGGAAGTCGTACACGTAGTACTGTTCTAAGAGTTAATCCGGATCTATGTACAGACTTTGTCCGAATGCTCCTAGTGGTAAAATCTTCATTCTATCGGTATCTCCTTGTCGCACACAACGTAGAAAGAGCGACCCTTAACTTCGACGAAGAACAACACCAATTCGGAAGGACAAGAATTCGAGAGAGTTTTTCGTAGGAATTTTGTTGGTGTAAGGGTCTGTTTGGTAAACCTTATTTTGAGTTGGAATTTAGGATTTTATGGATTTATAGTCAAATCTATGGAATTCTATGTTTGGTTGAAGTTGAATTTGGATATGGAAAGTGGATACCAAATCCAAAATTTGGATTTGGAAGAAAGAAAGTTATATTTTTTTGAAAAAGATTTTATTGTGCTGTTAAATATTTAATTAATACTTATTAATAATTAAATAAATAAAAATAATTAAGGTTTAAGTAATAATCAGTTATTAGTTTATATATAATTTTTTTATCTTAATTAATATAAATATGCTCATCACTTAAATAAATAATTATTAATTATATTAATTAACATTTCATCACAATCTTAATTAATAATTTATTAACAAAAATATAATTTTGATTAATAATTTCTAAATTAATATATTTTTATATTTTATGGTAATCTGAATTAATAAATTATACCTTTATTTATCATAATTATAATAATTTATTAATCATAACTATAATTTTAATTAATAATTAATAAATAAATATTTAATTATAAGCTTAATTAAAAATTTATTAGTCTTAATTATAATCTTAGTTATAAATATTAATTACTATTTTATTATAATCTTAAATAATAATATATTTATCATAATTATCATCAAAATTAATAATTTGTTATTTAATAATTAATATATTATTAAAAATTAATTAAAAATTTATTAATCGTCATTATAGTCTTAATTAATAATTTATTAATCATAACTTTTATCATAATTACAATAATAATTTAATTATTAATCATAACTACAATTATAATTATATTAATTAATTAATTAATATTTTATTTATTATTTTATTAATTAATATACTATTGTCATAATTATTAATCATAATTATAGTTTACGAAATCCTATGTTTGGCTGGAGTTGAATTTGAATTTGGATTTGTATTTGGAAATCATGATTTGGATTTGGATTTGAATTTGGATTTTCAAATCCAAATCCAAATCCTTGTTACAAAACAAGCCCGAAAGAAAGGATGAGAAGTGTCACGTCCCAGAACCAGAATACTGGAGAGCGGGGGCAGACATAGCCAGCTGTAAGTCCCCTGAATTTCAGGGTTTATTTTTATTTTTCTGAATGAATTATTTTCGATAAATGTTTTATTATTAAATTGTTTAGATCATTAATGTACCTTTCCATGACTTTGACTTCTGGAGCGTCAGGGATACCAATCTCTGTAAACTCTCTTCACGAGTTTTGAAGTAGACAAGATTATCTTCATTTTGATATATCCTGTCCCACTTAAATTCGTTCTCTTGTGCTCTTTTTGTATCGCGCAACTTCGGGTCAACTTAGACCAATTAATCGTTGAATAATTATTCCCACTTTTATTTTTGATCTTCGTTTGCACGTTACCGTGACTTTTAATTTAGGAGCACCAGACCAGTCGTTTTCTCAGAACCAACTCCTCATGAATGATCTACTCGAGACGCACTTCATCCATTACCTTCGTGTCCCACTCAGACACTCCATTTTGTGCTCCATTTTCTTCGCACAACTTTCGGGTTAATTTAGGCCGATTTATTATCTACCGTAAAACCTGATTTATTTTCCAATTTAATTTTGGGACCCGACATCGATCCAACCTAATCGACCCAAAGAATGGACGTGGCCCACATGAAGCCTACTATCCACATAACGGTTGTGTCCCATTTATTGGAGTCCCCGTATATTATTTATTTTCCCGTGATTATAAAAACCCATATTTAATTCAATTATTGCACCCGGTTCGATTTTGACCCGACCCGGCTCGACCGAACCCGAACCCAAGCTCCATATTGTTCTTTCATGACTGTCCAAATATCCCGCATAATTTTTCTATTTTTTCTATTTTAAAAATCTATTTTTCTTCTCTCTCCAATTTACCAATATATATATATATATATATATATATATATATATATATATATATATATATATATATATATATATATATATATATATATATATATATATATATATATATATCTTACACTCTCTCTCTCTCCAAACAAACACTCACACACCCCCTTACCTCCAACTCACAGTACCCCCCCTTTATTGACCGACATCCCACTCCCTCTCTCAAATATCTCTCCCTCTCTCTATTCTCACACCCTCTCTTTACATATATACACACTCACATATATAACACAACACACACACACACACACACTCCCTCTCTCCTCACAAAAACCACAGCCCCCACTCCCTACACTCGGCCGAAGCCCCCCTGGTGGCCGAACACCACCACCACCTTCACCATCCTTCTCCCCACAGCCTCCTCCTACTCTCCTCCTCCTACTCACCACCATCATAAACACCATCACCACCATCATAAACACCATCATCATCACCACCATCACCATCTCACCACCCCCACCGCACGGCCACCACCCCCGGCCGTCGTGCCCGGCCAGGCCAGCCCCTCCCCGGCGACACGCCGCCGCACGCCACCGCACAGCAGCAGCAGCAGCAGCAGTACGCGCAGTAGCCGCGCCACCCCGCGCGCTGCCGACCGCCGCCGCCGGCGACCCCCCACCGGCGTGCGCACCCCCGACGACCTCTCCCTGTCCACCACCGTCCTCCCCGACGTGTTAAACACACGATTCGTGCGTTTGGCACGAGATCCCGTCGGCGCGCGCGAGTTTGGAACTCAGAATTCGCACTCCGTCGCAGCAACTTTGTGCATGTTTTCTGGGAGATCCGACCGTTGGATCGGCGGACTTTTTGCTCCGTCGTAATTTCGGTATATCCATCTTCACTCCTGTCAATTTCCGTCCGATAATTTTATCGTTTGATACATCAAAACTGGCCACCAAGTTGACGTTTTAAATTGAACTATTTTTGGACAGTTTCGTGGAGCCGACTTCGTCAGCTCGTAAGTTCGCCGTCGCAGCTCCGGTTGGTGCGCTACCAGTTCCTGTGCACAGCTGGTATAACCATCTTCCTGTCTCCTTTAGATTTTGTTCCATTTTAAGCACGTTCGGTTGGTCGAATTCGACGCCAAAGTTGGCCGTCCGAATTCTTTAATTTACACTTGTTAAATTCTATTTTGAACCCGGGACTCCGGATTCAATTTTTGACACCACCAGTAGACTCGTGGCGTCGTTCTGGCATGTTTTTATATAAAATTTGCTTGATTTGGAGAACGTGGACCCTGGCACGCATTTCGGTGCAAAATGGGTCCCACTTTTTAAGTCAACGGGTCACTTTGAGATCGGCTCATCGAAATCCAATTCTGGATATACCGTTGAGTTTGTATTGGCATTCTGGACTCGTTGACATATAATTTGCTGAGTTTTGAAGACATTTGCTCCGGCACGCATTTCGGTACAAACCGGATACCAAGTGTCCGCGTCAAAGTATCATTTTGAGATCGGCACATCGGAATCCTATTTTGGACAAACCGATGGGTTCGTATCGCCATTCTGGATTCGTGGACATATAATTTACTAAATTTTGTAGACTTCTATTCCGACACGTTTTTCGGTGCAAAGTGTCCAACGACGGACATCATTTTGACCAAAAATTATCCTTTTGCCCCTGTGTCCAAATTAGACTTATGGGTAGGCTATCCTAGCTGATTTGACCGTTCTGGACACGTTGGTGATATTTATTTTATCATCCGACAACATCTGTAGATTTTGCTTATGTATTATCCTTAATTTGTAATTAATTATTTTTCCAAAAATTGTTACTTTCTGTTTTTGAATTTTTATATATATTTCAATATCAGTAAAAATCTTAGAAAAATTATATTTAAATACTATGTTAATTTAGATAATTTATTATAATTTTTCTAGTATTTAATAAGTACTTTTGGTATTTTATAAAAATGGGAAAACAGAACTCATTTTCAGTATATTTACGTTTGCTAATTTTTAATAAATATTTGTGAGGGTTTATAAATTCCAAAAAAATTAGTATAAATTTCTATAATTAACAAGGATCATTTTGGTACTTTATTTTATATATATTTAAGCTTTTTGTCTATCTCAAAAATTATTGGAACTTAGTGTACAGTCTGATTTAATTATTGAGTAGTTACGACTTTCAATGTTTTGTGTTGTTTTGAGTTATTGTAGTATTGGACCACCCCCTACACTAGTGTATGGATCCTAGAAAGTTAGTTTGGATATGGTGGCCCTCCTCATTAGACTTTTATGCTAGGTCCCCACTTGGCTAGTATCCAGTCAGGGGTCGTGTTACACCACTAGTGTAATATTGAACATAGCTTAGAACTGAGTTTGTATATCATTATTGACAGGACACCAGGCATCTATATCTTCGTACTAGTATTCTTGCTTTGCTCGAGACAAGTACATCTACAAACTCATTTACTTTCTTTTATTGCTAGAACATGTATTAATCCTGTTAAAATACTGATCCTTGAGGTAGCAAGTTATGTCTTCACATGTTGTATTACTTTCAGTACCTGCCATGCTTAGGACAGTTCTTATATCTTCACATGCTTCTTACCGGTTCTCAGTACATGTTTCACTATACTATATACTGCTCCGAGTATTCACATGTTTTATACTGCTCCCAGTACCTGCCATGCTTATACTGCTCCCAGTATCTCCCACATGTTTTTACTGTTCTCGTATCTCTCGCATGTTTAAATAACGGGTTAAGGAGAAACTGTTAGTATTGTACGTGAACATAATCCCCTTCTCCGTATGTACTTACCGCGCTCGGTGACATTCTATATGTGATCTTGCCGTATGTTCTGATCTCGCGTTTGTGTATGGATATACACCGATGCCGTTCGTGCACGTATGTGCATACCAGAAAACTTGATATGTACCGCTGTACATCCTATTCATCTATTGACCGATTCACGTACATACTACGGTTTTAAACTTTTAAACATTACAAATGCATCTGTCTCTATGACATATGTGTCCATGCCATGATAGACTATGAGTTATGCCATGTTCCCTATGATACTATGATATTGTGATTCCAGTCATACCATGATTCCAGATATGCCATGTTCCCTGTGTTACTATGATATTTGTGATCCCAATTGTACCATGAGGTAATGTTTTCCAGTATTTTCTGTTTTATAGACTTATCACACCATGTTTCTTATTGTACATCTCTTTCATTATATGTTCAGTACTTTAGTTGTAGAGGTTGTACTTGCTCCCGTCCTGACAGGATAACGTTGTAGGTTCAATTTTCGAGAAAGAAATGCTATGAGATTGATGTTATGGCACTGATTTTGAGGACCTGGCCTTAGCTCCAGAAGAGGCCCCAGCAGGGAACCTTGCTTAGTTATCTTTCATGTGTTTAGTAGACTTAGACTTTGTCTGTACTTATATTTGGATACTGGACTTTGTCTCCAGTTAGATACTTGGAAGTGTATTATTAAGTCTGTGCTTATGTTACCTTCGCCTATAGATGCTGTGTTGTGATGAACTTTAAATATGATTTTAGAACTGTTAGCTACTTAGATCCTTTATTGTCTATTCTTAGAACAGCTTACTACGTTTTAACCAAGCGTAGGCTGGACATGGCTCGGCCCGGCCCAACAATTTGGGTAACGGGTCGTGACATATTTTTTTGGCGGTCCATGCAGGTCCAGACTTAAGTTGTTTGGTTACGTTATTGTACCAAGCATGCCTGCAATTAGGATCTAGGATAACTTGTTAGCACTAGGAATAAACATTTAGAACACCTAGAGGATTTCTAGGATTGCAACATAGGAGAACTCATCACAGCATAGGACCGTTAACTGTATTTAGTATTTTGTTTGAAATTCAGTGGGTTACAATTTTGACCAATTTAGTACCCTTGGGATGACCCCTGAGGATCTCACTCTAATCTTATCTCGAAATCTGTTTTCACCTGTTTCCATTTGCTCTTCCTTAATTCGTTGTTGAAATTAATTTTTGATTTTTGTTGTTGACTTTGATCTTGCATCGTGATAAATTTTGTGGATTAAATTGTTATATATCCTGATAAGATAAACGTCTGCTTTAGTTATGGAGTTTAGAATTTATCGCAGCCATATTAGCTGGTATGACAAAAACATAGAGCCTGATTTTGGATATACTATCCTATTCATAGAATTTAGATTTTCTTGCAGCCATACCGGTTGGCGTGGTAAGGAATCTAGATGATATGACTATAGGGTGTATACCTTAGTTATGGACTCCCTCTTTTATTGCATATAAGCTTACTGGTGTGGCGAGAATTCTGGCAACATGATTTCAGGAAGACGTGTATGGTTATCAGATCATATCTCAACTTGGTTCACTTTGTTATGACCGAATGATCAAGAATAAATTTTTATTATCATTCTTTCCAGTCTTGATTAACTCTGTCCTATCTACATCTACAACTAGGATTATAGGTTCTCCAGGATTCTCCAACAGGGTTGCCTTCATGATTTCTTTTTGGACATAATTATTTTTATGTTCCATTTTTCCTATGACTTGACTAAACTCTTCTTTGTTAACCTCTTGGATAATTCTTCTAGTTATGAATCCCGTTGTCTTCGTACCATTCTTGGAGATATTCCAATAAACTTTTCTGTCTTGCTTGACCCTTTAAACTTGTTTGGACACTGTTATGGATTGCTTGACCCAGTCTTAGGCTTTGTTACCTTCTGTTGGATAGACGACCGAAATAGCCAGACCTTGTTAACTGATCCTGTAGTATAACTATAAATGTATTGTATGGTTGTGATAAATACTTTTTCTAGGGATTGGTTAGATTAAGCTTATAGGACGAGTATAAGTGACTGACTGTAGTAGACTTGGAAACCATTAAGAATGATTGTATTGATAGTATGACTTGATGATAGGGTATCTAAGATGGAGAAATGAGATAGTATATTATTGTGACTATGGATTGAGGATTAGGATCTTGTGCTTAGCAGTTTGAGGATTTAGCATTTGTAGAATTTTGGTTGGTTACCTCTAGCTAATTGCATGTGATTAGAGGGTAGATCGATATGTGGAATGGTATAGAATAGATTAGAATGAGTTATCGCATTGCGTACTAGATCGGGAAGATATCGGTTAAAAAGATAAGGAACAAAATAGAGACATGTGTACATTGGTAATTAATAAATCGGGAGTTTTGAAATCGAGGATTTATATTTGGAGGACTTGTTGAGTAAAAGAAGAAGGCTCTACGCCAGGAATAAGAATTGAACGTATGATTTCAAGGAAAAACTGTAGGAAAGGATTGACGACAAATGATGCAAAGGAACTGTGGATTGATAGAATAAGGATACTTAGGATGTGATAAGGAAATCACGTATTGAGGTTGGAAATATGGTTGATGATTAAGCATTGTAGGCTTATAAACATACCGAGAGAATGACCTATAGTTTAGGGTATACATAAAGGATCCATGTTAGTATGGAAGATTCTAAAGGATATATGACGTAGTTTATGATAGAAGGACCTTTGTTGAACCTGAACCAAAAAGATTGTAAAGAGAAACAGAAGAGATGATTACAAGGATAGCAGATTGAGTATCATAGCCAGAGCAGCTAAATGTTATAGTTTGACCTATTGGATGATTTTTAATTTCGAGGACGAAATTTTTGTAAGGTGGGTAGGATGTAAGCCCCCTGAATTTCAGGGTTTATTTTTATTTTTCTGAATGAATTATTTTCGATAAATGTTTTATTATTAAATTGTTTAGATCATTAATGTACCTTTCCATGACTTTGACTTCTGGAGCGTCAGGGATACCAATCTCTGTAAACTCTCTTCACGAGTTTTGAAGTAGACAAGATTATCTTCATTTTGATATATCCTGTCCCACTTAAATTTGTTCCCTTGTGCTCTTTTTGTATCGCGCAACTTCGGGTCAACTTAGACCAATTAATCGTTGAATAATTATTCCCACTTTTATTTTTGATCTTCGTTTGCACGTTACGTGACTTTTAATTTAGGAGCACCAGACCAGTCGTTTTCTCAGAACCAACTCCTCATGAATGATCTACTCGAGACGCTCTTCACCCATGACCTTCGTGTCCCACTCAGACACTCCATTTTGTGCTCCATTTTCTTCGCACAACTTTCGAGTCAATTTAGGCCGATTTATTATCTACCGTAAAACCTGATTTATTTTTCAATTTAATTTCGGGACCCGACATCGATCCAACCTAGTCGACCCAAAGTATGGACATGGCCCACATGAAGCCTACTACCCACATGACGCTTGTGTCCCATTTATTGGAGTCCCCGTATATTATTTATTTTCCCGTGATTATAAATACCCATATTTAATTCAATTATTGCACCCGGTTCGATTTTGACCCGACCCGGCTCGACCGAACCTGAATCCAAGCTCCATATTGTTCTTTCATGACTGTCCAAATATCCCGCATAATTTTTCTGTTTTTCCTATTTTAAAAATCTATTTTTCTTCTCTCTTCACTTTACAAATATATATATATATATATATATATATATATTTTTTTTTTTTTTATATATATATATATATATATATATATATATATCTTACACTCTCTCTCTCTCTCCAAACAAACACTCACACACCCCCTCACCTCCACCTCACAGCACCCCTCCTTTATGGACCGACATCCCACTCCCTCTCTCAAATATCTCTCCCTCTCTCTATTCTCACACCCTCTCTTTACATATATACACAGTCACATATATAACACAACACACACACACACTCCCTCTCTCCTCACACAAACCACAGCCCCCACTCCCTACACTCGGCCGAAGCCCCCCTGGTGGCCGAACACCACCACCACCTTCACCATCGTTCTCCCCACAGCCTCCTCCTACTCTCCTCCTCATACTCACCACCATCATAAACGCCAGCACCACCATCATAAACACCCTCATCATCACCACCATCACCATCTCACCACCCCCACCGCACGGCCACCACCCCCGGCCGCCGTGCCCGGCCAGGCCAGCCCCTCCCCGGCGACGCGCCGCCGCACGCCACCGCACAGCAGCAGCAGCAGCAGTACGCGCAGTAGCCGCGCCACCCCGTGCGCTGCCGCACGCCGCGCGCGCCACCGAGGCCGACCGCCGTCGCCGGCGAACCCCCCCCCCACCGGCACGCGCACCCCCGACGACCTCTCCATGTCCACCACCGGCCTCCCCGACGTGTTAAACACACGATTCGTGCGTTTGGCACGAGATCCCGTCGGCGCGCGCGAGTTTGGAACTCAGAATTCGCGCTCCGTCGCAGCAACTTTGCTCATATTTTTTCGGAGATTCGACCGTTGGATCGGCGAACTTTTTGCTCCGTCGCAATCTCGGTATATCCATCTTCACTCCTGTCAATTTTCGTCCGTTAATTTCGTCGTTTGATACCTCAAAACTGGCCACCAAGTTGACATTTTAAATTGAACTATTTTTGGACAATTTCGTGGAGCTGACTTCGTCAGCTCGTAACTTCGCCGTCACAGCTCCGGTTGGCGCGCTACCAGTTCCTTTGTGCAGCTGGTATAACCATCTTCCTGTCTCCTTTAGATTTCGTTCCATTTTAAGCACGTTCGGTTGGTCGAATTCGACGCCAAAGTTGGCCGTCCGAATTCTTTAATTTGCACTTGTTAAATTCTATTTTTGAACCCGGGACTCCGGATTCAATTTCTGACACCACCATTAGACTCGTGGCGTCGTTCTGGCATGTTTTCATATAAAATTTGCTTGATTTGGAGAACGTGGGCCCTGACACGCATTTCGGTGCAAAGCGGGTCCCACTTTTCAAGTCAACGGGTCACTTTGAGATCGGCTCATCGGAATCCAATTCCGGATATACCGTTGAGTTTGTATCGTCATTCTGGACTCGTTGACATATAATTTGCTGAGTTTTGAAGACATTTGCTCCGGCACGCATTTCGGTGCAAACCGGATACCAAGTGTCCGCATCAACGTATCATTTTGAGATCGGCACATCGGAATCCTATTTTGGACATACCGATGGGTTCGTATCGTCATTCTGGATTTGTAGACATATAATTTGCTATGTTTTGTAGACTTCTATCCCGACACATTTTTCGGTGCAAAGTGTCCAACGGCGGACATCATTTTGACCCGAAATTATCCTTTTGCACCTGTGTCCAAATTGGACTTATGGGTAGGCTATCCTAGCTGATTTGACCGTTCTGGATACGTTGGTATTATTTTATCATCCGACAATATCTGTAGATTTTGCTTATGTATTATCCTTAATTTGTAATTAATTATTTTTTTAAAAATTGTAACTTTCTGTTTTTGAATTTTTATATATATTTTAATTTTTGTAAAAATCTTGGAAAAATTGTATTTAAATACTGTGTTAATTTAGATAATTTATTGTAATTTTTCCAGTATTTAATAAGTACTTTTGGTATTTTATAAAAATTGAAAAACAGAACTCATTTTCAGTATATTTACGTTTGCTGATTTTTAATAAATATTTGTGAGGGTTTATAAATCCCAGAAAAAATAGTATAAATTTCTATAATTAACAAGGATCATTTTGGTACTTTATTTTATATATATTTAAGCATTTTGTCTATCTCAAAAATTGTTGGAACTTAGTGTACAGTCTGATTTAATTATTGAGTAGTTACGACTTTCAATGTTTTGTGTTGTTTTGAGTTATTGTAGTATTGGACCACCTCCTACACTAGTGTATGGATCCTAGGAAGTTAGTTTGGATATGGTGGCCCTCCATATTAGACTTTTACGCTAGGTCCCCACTTGGCTAGTATCCAGTCAGGAGTCGTGTCACACCACTAGTGTAATATTAAACATAGCTTAGAACTGAGTTTGTATATCATTATTGATAGGACACCAGGCATCTATATCTTCGTACTAGTATTCTTGCTTTGCTCGAGGCAAGTACATCTACAAACTCATTTACTGTCTTTTAATGCTAGAACATGTATTAACCCTGTTAAAATACTGATCCTTGAGGTAGCAAGTTATGTCTTCACATGTTGTATTACTTTCAGTACCTGCCATGCTTAGGACAGTTCTTATATCTTCACATACTTCTTACTGGTTCTCAGTACATGTTTCACTATACTATATACTGCTCCGAGTATTCACATGTTTTATACTGCTCCCAGTACCTGCCATGCTTATACTGCTCCCAGTATCTCCTACATGTTTTTACTGTTCTCGTATCTCTCGCATGTTTAAATAACGGGTTAAGGGGAAACTGTTAGTATTGTACGTGAACATGACCCCCTTCTCCGTATGTACTTACCGCGCTCGGTGACATTCTATATGTGACCTTGCCGTATGTTCTGATCTCGCATTTGTGTATGGATATACACCGATACCGTTCGTGCACGTATGTGCATACCAGAAATCTTGATATGTACCGCTGTACATCCTATTCACCTATTGACCGATTCATGTACATACTACGGTTTTAAACTTTTAAACATTACATATGCATATGCCTCTATGACATATGTGTCCTTGCCATGATAGACTATGAGTTATGCCATGTTCCCTATGATACTTTGATACTGTGATTCCAGTCATACCATGATTCCAGATATGCCATGTTTCCTGTGTTACTATGATATTGTGATCCCAGTTGTACCATGAGGCCATGTTTTCCAGTATTTTCGGTTTATAGACTTATCACACCATGTTTCTTGTTGTACATCTCTTTCATTATATGTTCAGTACTTTAGTTGTAGAGGTTGTACTTGCTCCCGTCCTGACAAGATAACGTTGTAGGTTCACTTTTCGAGAAAGAAATGCTATGTTGTTAGATACTTGGAAGTGTATTATTAAGTCTGTGCTTATGTTACCTTCGCCTATAGATGCTGTGTTGTGATGAACTTTAAATATGATTTTAGAACTGTTAGCTTCTTAGATCCTTTATTGTCTATTCTTAGAACAGCTTACTACGTGTTAACCAAGCGTAGACTGGACATGGCTCGGCCCGGCCCAACAATTTGGATAACGGGTCGTGACATATTTTTTTGGCAGCCCATGCAGGTCCAGACTTAGGTTGTTTGGTTACGTTATTGTACCAAGCATGCCTGCAATTAGGATCTAGGATAACTTGTTAACACTAGGAATAAACATTTAGAACACCTAGAGGATTTTTAGGATTGCAACATAGGAGAACTCATCACAGCATAGGACCGTTAACTGTATTTAGTATTTTGTTTGAAATTCAGTGGGTTACAATTTTGACCAATTTAGTACCCTTGGGATGACCCCTGAGGATCTCACTCTAATCTTATCTCGAAATCTGTTTTCACCTGTTTCCATTTGCTCTTCCTTAATTCGTTGTTGAAATTAATTTCTGATTTTCGTTGTTGACTTTGATCTTGCATCGTGATAAATTTTGTGGATTAAATTGTTATATATCCTGATAAGATAAACGTCTGCTTTAGTTATGGAGTTTAGAATTTATCGCAGCCATATTAGCTGGTATGACAAAAATATAGAGCCTGATTTTGGATATACTATCCTATTCATAGAATTTAGATTTTCTTGCAGCCATACCGGTTGGCGTGGTAAGGAATCTAGATGATATTACTATAGGGTGTATACCTTAGTTATGGATTCCCTCGTTTATTGCATATAAGCTTACTGGTGTGGCGAGAATTCTGGCAACATGATTTCAGGAAGACGTGTATGGTTATCAGATCATATCTCAACTTGGTTCACTTTGTTATGACCGAATGAGCAAGAATAAATTCTTATTATCATTCTTTCCAGTCTTGATTAACTCTGTCCTATCTACATCTATAACTAGGATTATAGGTTCTCTAGGATTCTCCAACAGGGTTGCCTTCATGATTTCTTTTTGGACATAATTATTTTTATGTTTCATTTTTCCTATGACTTGACTAAACTCTTCTTTGTTAACCTCGTGGATAATTCTTCTCGTTATGAATCCCGTTGTCTTCGTACCATTCTTGGAGATATTCCAATAAACTTTTCTGTCTTGCTTGACCCTTTAAACTTGTTCGGACACTGTTATGGATTGCTTGACCCAGTCTAAGGCTTTGTTACCTTCTGTTGGATAGACGACCGAAATAGCCAGACCTTGTTAACTGATCCTGTAGTATAACTATAAATGTATTGTATGGTTGTGATAAATACTTTTCCTAGGGATTGGTTGGATTAAGCTTATAGGACGAGTATAAGTGACTGACTGTAGTAGACTTGGAAACCATTAAGAATGATTGTATTGATAGTATGACTTGATGAACAAGCCTAGTGTCTCAATCACAAGCAAGTAAGTAAATGTTATAAGATGTATGATCATTAAATATACAATAATAAGGCGTCCCAAATATTACATATTCAGCTGATCATGAAGCTAGTCGTTACAAAATGTTAGGACTAGCAAGAGTTTAGTCATACATGATCAACCCTAGGATCTGTCAATCATGTTGCAGCCCGTAGGCAGACAGTAAGTAAGTGCAATCGAGCTAAACAGGTGCTCGTCGGCTAAACGACTCAAAAGAACATTTTTACAAATAGAGTGGGAGAGCCAAAAATAACCCACTCGTTGCCCTGGTAACGGGATTGCTTGTAGCTGGAAGATCTCTTTATGACTAATGTATTAATCTAGTTATTAGCCTTAGTCCATTTCAATAGGTACTCCTGACCGTGGTACTCAGGAGTCCCCTCCTAGACATGATGCAAGGCAGGACTGGATTATTTGTACAAGCACAATCGCCCACGGTGTCCGGGTTAATTATACAGGTCATGTCATGTCAGGTAGCCGTCGTAACAACTTATCAAGATATATCATGTCAGGTTATCATGTCAAGAGTTCTGGTCAAGAGTGCGCCACGACGGGCCACTATCAGGTCATGTCATGTTCACTTGTCAGGAGTGCACCACGACGGGTCACTACTCGTGTTCAGGTATATGTGCAAGACAATATAGTGCAAGCATTCAATCAGGAAACCCAATTATACTGAGGGTTACGAGGCATGAATTAACAGTAATATCAAATTAATGTTAATAACTAATCATTAAAGCAAGTACAGGGAGGGGCCATGCGGCTCAGGGTCCAAAGCTTATACGGTTCAGGAAGAAGGAAACATATGCGGCTGAAGGGGAAAGGGGTCCTGCGGTTGGAAATAGTGGGTTGCATGCGGCTCAAGAAGTAAGTGGATTTATGCGGCTAGAACGCAAGGGCCTCATGCGGTTGCCGGGTTCCGCCCTTATGCGGCTATGGAAGAAAGTTCTCATGCGGCTCACGGAAGCAAGGCCTATGCGGCTCAAGAAGTGCGGGGTACTATGCGGCTGGGTTGAGCGGGTTCTCATGCGGTTGCTGGGTTCAAAGCCCATGCGGCTCGAGGAAGGACACATATGCGGCTGCGTCATGCGTAGTCTTATGCGGCTACAGGTAGACGAAGTCCATGCGGCCAAGGGGGATTCATGCGGTCGAAAGGGAATGAATCTTATGCGGCTGGAATGAGACTCAGTCTATGCGGTTCAAGAGGAGCGGAGTATAATACGGCTGGATTTAGCGAGCTATGCGGCTGGATGAGTTTGGCCCTCATGCGGCTCAAGAATTTCCAGCCATGCGGCTGAATAGAACACTTGCAGCATGAAATATTCATGCGGTCAAGTCAAGCACAGTTCATCTTCTCCAAAAATTTCGAGAATAAGAACACCATGAGAGCCAAGTTCACAAGCTCCATAACTCCATCATCCGGAGCCCAAATCCGAACTTCCATAGGTCAAAATGAGGTAGAACGAAATCCTTTACAACATGGAACCATCAAAATTCAGAATAACAAGATTAAGTAGATCAAAATTCAAGATTTTTAAAAATAATGTAAACTTAGATCTACAAGAATCTAGCCACGGAAAGTGGAAAGACCAAGTATTAAAGTAAGTTAAAATGCTGTAAGAAAGAGAATGAAGCAATAAAATTTGAGTTCCTCTATGAAGCAAGTTGCACTTGCCTAGACCTCTCTCTCCTCTCTCTGGTAGGTGAAGAAGTAAATGGAAGAAGAAGAAGAGGTTAATGAAGAGAGAGAAAGAATAATGGGTTAATAAATGGTAGTGGTGGTGGTAGGTAGGGGGTTCACCCATGGTTCATGATGAACCAAAAGCAATCCCAAACCGAACCAAGCCAACCCGAACCAAGAATAAACCAAGCCAGGAAGGAAAATTAAGCAAGGAATCGTGCAATACAAGGAAAAAAAATATGTACACGTATTCCAAAATACGTAATACGAACCACATGCATTACAAGAAGTACCTCAATTTATAGGCTATTAAGTGCTTCTCCAACAGACAAAAAAAATGAAAATTAATTCAGATGTTACGAAAACAATTAAAGTCAGATGTTTATGAAGACAAATAAATTTGGACGTTACAAAAAAAATCAAATGGGAAAAACGTAGTTCAAAGAACCTGGACAAAATTAAATGTGTCCAACGTTTTAAAAATTTAATGAGCAAAAAAAATATTTTTAGGCTTTCAACTCGAGTCCGGAAAAAAAATCGGATCGACATTCGGCGCCCACAAATGTGGCCATGTACTCGTACCGTTACGCGCGCCGAACCGAGCCGAGTCGGACGACGACGGCGGCGCGCGCGTGTGACCCATTGGGCTTCTCTCACAATATTTCAATGAAGCAAAAGAGAGAATAGTAATATATACACTATTCACCAAATGTTGCAACCATATAGGACTATAGAAAATTTGAGCTTTAGCAAGCTCATGTGTGTGAACACAAAACACACACAGCCAACAAAAAAATCCATAGATACATGCACATATGTATTGCACAAAAAGTAGTGGATCACATGTCACCCTCTGAACTATATAGGGATTTTTTGACTTTCATCCCACTTGTTAATATGAATTTTTACTTATATCCCTCTTTTTAATTTTTTTAGACTTACATCCCACTTTTCGTCACGAAAAACATTTATTTTGTCACAAAAAGTATTTGTTTTGTCACAAAAAACACTTTTAGTGACGAAAAGTGGGATGCGAGTCTAAAAAAAATAAAAAGTGGAATGTAAGTACAAAGTCATATTAATAAGTGGGATGAAAGTCAAAAAATTTATTGCCCACATGGTCTGATGTGACAAACGATATGAGATTCCTACACGTCTTTGGTGCATATCGTACCCTACCAAGTTTATGCCGTTATGCATATCGTACTCTACCAACATATTACTTTTAATAGAAAATTAAAAAATAGTTATTTGAAAAAGACCAAAAAATGATAACCGATTTTATAATATTCTAATTAAAATACGTGTAAAATATATTAGATGTAGATTAGTCATATAAAAAAAGAGAGAGTACAAATGCCAATACTACATGCGACGAGCACACATACACTCCGTCCAGAAATCTTCAACAACGTGCTCACAACCCACCCATTGACTAAAGAAGTACCGTGTCTTGCCAACAGACAAGTTACAAGCCACATTTGACGATGATAGTGATGTTGCCTTTTCTTTTGCAATTGAAGTTTTAGTTGTCAATCTAGAAGGACTTAGCCTGTGTCAAAGAATAAATCTAGAAAGGAATTAGCATCAAAAGGGTAATCTTATGCAACTTGCCATGCGTATGTGTTTAAACATGAAATAAAGAGTATATGTGAACTTTAGAAGCGTTGATGAATGCTCAATATCAATATGTGATGACAAAAGTACATACAGGAAAATAAAAGAATAGTCTGGGCTCATATACAGACTTTCAACATACTCATAAAAACCCTTCAACAAAACCCAAACACTTTTTTTTTTTTTTCCCTTTCTTTGTTCTCCTAACTTGCACGAAGTTGTCGGTGTTTTTTCTTTGTTCTCCAACTTCGCACAAAATTGTTGCCTTCAAAACCGTACCTTCGATATTGTTGGCAACGAAGTGCAGAAATCGTTCTCCCAAACTAAAAAGTCTTGCAAGAGAATCAAACAAAAGCACACAAACCAAAAACAACAAACACAATCGCAGACACAAAAAAATTTGACGTGGAAAACTCTTACGAGAAAAACTACGGGACGATCGAAGTTCAACCATGAAGAACCTCTACTAATGGAATAAAGAGAATACACCCACTACAAGCTCCTCTCGACCCAAACGGATCACCATAATTCACTTGAAAGAAGAAAATTTGATTGTAGACTCCGAAGAACAAGAGACGTCGAAAAATTATTCGAAGCGATCTCTCCTTCACAATAGTCTTCAATCTTTCCTCTTTCTCAAAAGTTGTAAAACACTATTGCTCCTCTATTTTCTTTTGAGATATATTTTATGGTGAGGAAACATATATATATATAGCCTCAAACCCACAACTAATTGAGGTATTCTACTATATGTAGGAATACTCAATCTAAACCATTGGAAGATTCCTATTTTATGTAGGAATACCCAATCCAACTCCATTAGGATATTTCTACTGTATATAGAAATAACCAATCCAAATCTATTGAAATATTTCTATTACATATAGAAATACCCAATCCGACTCCGGGGTATTTTTCACATAGTTTGGGAACCCCACCTACTCCAACAAATCTTTTCCTTCACAACTATATCGAGGGGGTCGTCATCCCGACGATCCTCCAGCAGTACTCGAACTTTTCTCTTGAAAGAACCTTCGTGAACATGTCTGCTACGTCGTCATCTGTATGAATCTTCTCAAACATCGCGTCCTTCTTCTCAACCACATCCCGTATCCAATGATATCGAATCTCAATGTGCTTGGACCGACTATGAAATGTCTGGTTCTTCACAAGGTGAATGGCACTCAGGCTATCGCAAAGCAAAGTATACTGCTCTTGCTTTAGCCCCACTTCCTGCAGCAACTTCTTCATCCACAACAACTCTTTGCAAGCTTCTGTCGTCGCAATGTACTCTGCCTCTGTCGTCGACAAGACAACATATTTCTGTAACCGAAACTGCCACGATACCGCCCCACCAGCAAAGAACATTACATAGTCCGAAGTCGAACGCCTCGTGTCTACATCTCCAGCCATATCAACGTCAGTATACCCGACCAGTTTCGGTTCGTCACCACTAAAGAAAAGTCTCCAATCGGCAGTGCCCTGAAGATACCGTAGAACCCACTTGACCGCACTCTAATGTACCCTTCCAGGATTGGAAAGATACCTGCTAATTGTGCCAACTGCCTGAGTGATGTCTGACCTCGTACACACCATAGCATACATGAGGCTTCCCACAGCTGAAGCATATGGAACCTGCTCTATATCTTCCTTCTCGTCCTCGGTAGATGGACATTGCTCCTCAGTAAACTTAAAGTAAGCTGCAAGGGGGTAACTCACTTTCTTCGACCCGTCCATCCCGAAATGCTGAAGTACCCGATAAATGTACTTCTTTTGGGACAAGTGTAGCAGCTTGGACTATCTCTCGGCTGATCTCCATTCCAAGAATAGTTTTTGCCGTGCCCAAATCCTTCATTGAGAAGGTCGCGCCCAGTTGGCGCTTCAACTCCGCTATCTGAGTGGCATTTCGACCCACCAGTACCATATCATCAACATAAAGCAGTAAAATAATAAAATCATCATCGTCAAAGTGCCTCACAAATACACAGTGGTCCTACGTCGTCCGTGCATAACCGTGCTCCCCCATAAATGACTCGAACTTCCTGTATCACTGCCTCGGAGCCAGCTTCAGAACATACAAGCTCTTCCTCAACCGGCAGACCATGTGTGACTTATCCTTCTCGCAGAATCCTTCTCGCTGCTCCATGTACAACTCCTCAATTTTATCATAGAGAAATGTCGTCTCCACGTCCATCTGCTCGACCTCTAAGTCGAAACTGGCTGCCAATGCTAGCATGTCACGCCCCGCTCCCGAATAATCGGATACGAGTCGGACACGCCCAGCCTTCGTCGATGGACACGACGAAGTAAGCTGTACAATACTAAGAAAAACTCCAAGTCACAATGTAATGTAAACAACACAGCTTTTATAAACGACCCAGAAAATCACCAATATCCATCAAGTGTTTTAAATACAAACTCAGCCGGAGACAAATCCGGTCACATAAAATAATATACAATGATGAATATCTACAATACAATCTCCAAAAATAAACTAAAAATAAAAGCTGCAATATCCAAGCAATCACCAGCTCCATGTAATCTCCCACTCACCTGCAACGATCCTATCAGAAAAAGAGCAAAGTACAACCCTGACCAGACAATATACAATGTAATCTGTGATCCAGTGTACAAGGTGAAACCAGAATACCAGAATACTAGAACATGAAATGGAAGTGAAACTGCGGTATCAGAAATGAAATGTAAAACTGCAGGCAATAGATGACAATCAATATGCTAGACAATGAACACGGCTATCAATGTACAAGGCAATGAATCACGACAATCAATATACAAGTGTGACAATTTTGAAATATTAAAACTAATGTGTGACCGGCTTAGGAGCAATCAATCAATGAATGATGCAATGAGTCAATGTGTCAATTCTACAAGGTCCGGCTTCATCGTACGTGAAGTGTACGACTAGGCTATCCACAATACCTATGTTGGGTGTGGTCACCCAAAAGCTAATATTTCCCCCAATCTCCGCAATAAACAATGACTCACAAGCAATAAACAATGGTACAAGGCAATCGTGTGTAATTCGTGTCCGATATGAGAACATGACACATGAAGGTAAGACAGAAAACAAGGAACAAGTCGAATCAGTGTACTTGCCTCGGTTTATTTGCACGAGAGTAGTACTGCATGGTTGCAATGATTCACCTGTTATATTTGTACAAGTTTATTAGGGTTTTGAATAATGACATTAGATAGATATGATAACTTACCAAATCTTTAATTAATAAACTAAGAAAATGTTTATAGAAAATACTTATTGATATAGATTGAAATTGTCTTTTAACTATATTTAGTAAAAACTTTATAAGTAACATTTGTTATTATGCTAATAAATAAGGTAGCATATATATTTGGGAAATATAATATAAAAATGATAGCAAAATGAAACCTTAATAATTATTTAACCAAAATATTATTTACCAATAAATGTTTAGAAATAACTTGCTAATTATAGAATCTAGCTACAATATATACATATGCAAAAATTCACCAATTAATATATATATATAGAAATTGGCTACTGGATACATAGAGTTTTTAATAAAATAATATCAATTAAATATTTTTCCTACATTAATCAATACTAATAAAGATTTAACTAAAGTTAATACTAACAATAATAAGCCCAAAATCCAGCCCAAACCAAATACTAAATTAACAACTAAAAGAACTAATAAATGAACCCAGCCCAGCCCAACTCTTGGCCCAGCCAAACTCCTGACCCAGCCAACTGGCCCAGCCCACTGGATCATATACACTGCTAAACTGATAAATTAATTTAATATTCTTAGAAATAAAACACAGTCCAAACAACCCGGCCCGACTTCTGGCCCACTCCAGCTATTCTCTCATAACAAATTAAACTTAATTTGTAAACAATTTCATTAAGCCCAAAGACCCGGCCCAGAAACTCGGCCCGATCCCTCACATATAACCCGATGCCTTTCTCTCTCCTCCATTCTCACGAATCCTCCAGAATCAAGCCGAAGAGTCGAGAGAAAGAGATGTCGTCTCGTCGTCTTCTCCGACGAGACTCCGTCTGCTCCGGCGAGAGAAACCCCCTACTCACCTTCCTCCTCTGCTTCGTCTTCTTAGAAACCCTAGCTCTAGGCTCCAATAGCCGACCAGCCAGCTTCGTCTTCTTCCTCCAGGCCCCTAATCAAAACCCTAACCCTAATACTTTACCTTCTTCTGCTTCATCTTCTTCCTCTGAAACCCCAACCCGAAACCTTAGCTCGAAACCCTAATCCGACTCCACCATGGCCGGAACCCTAGGTCCGACTTCCCACAGCCCTAAAACCCTAGATTCCTCTCCTACTCTCCTCTGGGTTCGAAACCCTAACCCCAAGGTTCCTTCTCCGGCTAACTCTTCCTCAGACCCTAACTCTAGCTTCATCTTCCCGTGGCCGAAACCCTAGCCCATGCTCCTGCTCTCTTCCGGCTGCTTCGTCTTCAAGCTCGGGAAACCCTAGTTCTAGGTCTAAAATCCTAGGTCTCACTCTAGGTTTTCCTGAAAACCCTAGATCCCCAAATACAAACCCTAAATTCGACTCCTAGCCGATCATCCCCCCATTCCCATCTACACTCAGGAAACCCTAACCCAAACCAGAAACCCTAAAATTGTAGAGGAACAAGGAAGAGAAGGGGGTTCGAGAGGATCGAGGCAGAAACTCACCGACCGCGGTGTGGATGTCGATCCTCGGCTCCAGGCGGCAGGTCTCCTCCAGATGGCGACTCTGATCTCGTGGTGGCTCGGCGAGCGACTCCTCGGCGAAGCGGTGAGCGTCCGTGACTCGGCGGCTCCGTAGGGCGGTGCTCTGGTCAACGATGGCGGTGGCCCGCTGCCCAAGGTGGCAGCGCAGACGGCGACTGATGAGACGCGCACGATCTTCGAGGTTGTACTGCAGTCGAGATGGCACGGTAGTCGAGGAGACAGCTCGACACTGCTTCGAGCGAGCTGGCGGTGCACACAGCCCGAGGTGGCGCAGCAGTCGAGGCGAAGACTGGCGGTGCACAGTCTCCAAGACGGCGGTCGGATCAGCGGTGCTCTGGAGATGACGACGGTGGTCGACGAAGAGGCTCGACGGTGGGGTCGAACTCCGGTGACGACGGCGGCGGAGCTAGGCCGAGGATGAGTGCAGAGAGAGGAGAGAGAAATTGTAGAGAGAGAGAGTGACGTGTAGAGAGAGAGTGTCAGATGATGATGTGATGTGTCAGGTCTTGGGAAACGTGTATATTTATAATAAAATATTTACTCTGTGTGTGTGATTGAGCTGGGAATGGCAAAGCTGTAGTTTAGTGTAGATCTGGGGATATTTAGGACAGGGGCAGTGTAGTAAATACGTGTAGATCTGGGGCTAAGTAAAATAGGTTGTAACAGAATTAGTTAGAGGCAATTCAAATTCAAACAAAGTTTTTCAAAATTTAAATAATTTTTAAAACAGCTTTCCAAAACCAATATTCCCTCCAATAGATCTCCAAAAAGAAATGAAAATTCAAAACAGTTTTAAATAGGAAAAAGCTCCAACAGATTTTTAAATTCAACAATCAACCGTTATTCAAAACAGTTTTCAATAACTACAAAATTAGTCATTCTCCTTAAAAAGTAACCAATTATTCAAAGACCCGTTAAATAACGAATTACAGTTAATTAAGTACATCCAACCAAAATAACATTAACAAGGAACAGTTATCCCACTAATATAATTAATAGTTAATAATTAAATACAACTTCATTAATATTGATAACAATAACAATATGGTAATTTATCTAAAATACGCTAATTAATAAAATATACTTTTCAAGTTGAGAAAAATTCATTAACAACCGAAATTTATTTTAATCAAAATTAGATTTTTGTAAGAAATAATATTTAAATTCAAGAAAAATTAGAAAAAATCCTAAAATTTACCAAATATGATTTTGGGAGTTACAAATCTACCCCCCTTACAAAAATTTTGTCCTCGAAATTTTAAAGGTTTTGCAATGTACAAAATCAAACAAAATTAAAAAAAACAACCAGAAAACTAAATGATTTATTTATGTAGTAAAATAACAAGGACTAACAAGTAGTCACTAGACAATATAAAAAAATAGTAAATGCAAGAAAAATTCAGAGACAAGCCTCAAAATAGGCAATATAAAAGAAATACAGCTACTACAAGCAAGTAAAAAAAGATAATGGTCCACTCGGCTGCGCTCCTGCAGCTACTACTGATCCTCATAAACTGGGTCCTCCTGCTGCTGCTCTGGTACTGGCCCCTGACGAGTAAAAAAAGATAATTGTCCTAACTTCTTGCGGCATTCATCGACACGGTGTTCCGGCCTCTTGTAATATGCACAAGAGAAGTACATCAGAGTCTGTATCTGTCTCTGCTGCCTCGGCGATGTCGGTGCTCGAACATGGTGCTGATGCTGAGGTGGCCTCTGCTGAGTGTCGATCCGCTTCGGTGGTGTCACGACCCGTACCCTAGAGTAAGGACACGAGACGTGGGTACGTCCAGCCTACGCCACAGTGTCGGTAGTAGAACGCTGTCCTAGGTCACAACTTCTAACAATATAAATTCTAAACAGTTTATACTCCCCGAATGGGGGTGACAAAGCAGAAAGTAAACTCAATCACAAACTAAGGCAGAAGATAAGATGGAATGATAGATAGATAAATACTGTTGAAAAGAAAGGAAATCCTAAGTACAAACAGAGATTCTAAGTGTTTAAGATAATACATATCCAAAATCCTAAGTACTAATTTATACAATCATCCAGAATGAATATAAATAAAGACATCATAGTCTAGAGGAGTGTCGTCCACAGCTAAGGGCTCCTGCTGCTGGTCCAAGTCTGTACTATCATCTAGAGTAGCCCCATAATAAGTAGGACAGCCAGCCTCGTCCTCATCCTCTGTAATATTTCAACAGGTCCAGTCAGGACAGGAGCGAGCACAATACATCTCAACAAGTCATAACATGAAAGAAAGTATAATCATGCTAGAGAATAAAATACAGGAAACTGAAGAATAGCATAATGTAAGAGAGAGAGACAGTAAGTAAATATCTATGATATATAAAAGAGAGACAGTGCTAGTAATTTAGAGTACAGACGAACATGTGAATGGCTTAGGACTGATTCATGACTACACTAAGAGTGATTCATGACTACACTACTTTGAATATTTATTCACATGACCATTCATACTCTCCCGTACCCCAATTAATACACAAGGATCCAGTCAAGCTACGTTAAGATTCGTGACTAAACTACTAACCCGTATAGGGTGATTCATGAATTGATTCGTGAAGGCTCGGTGATCATGAGGGTACATGAGTCACTAGCTGATTCCCGAAGATTCATGATAATAGAAGCATAAGATAGGTGATGTAAGTAAAACACACTGGTCAAAAGTATCTGATGCTCCCGAGAAGGATAACATCTCATGAAAGGATCCATATAGTACTAATCCGTGTTCCAACGTGTCAGCATCAATTAAGATAGTCTAAAGCAGGAAATATAATCCTAAACATGATATGAAATGATCAGAGAAAGTACTCGCTTGCTATCTGAATGTCCAAGATGAATATACTGTCCGAGGAGTGGTGTCTGGCTCCTAATCAGAACAGCACAAGTCACAACAAGTCAAGAATGGTAAAATGAAATACTACAATACATTCTATACGAGTCTAGGTCAACTAGGTCATAGTCAACTCTTGGTCAACCATGGTCAACCAAGAAGTCAAACCTAGGTCTAACAAGACTAGGTTAGCCTAAACTAGGTTTAACAATCTTGCTAAACCCAAACAAGCCTATAATAGTCTATCACGACTTATATCTAAACCATGCTAGCCTATATTAAGTATTTACATACCACAAGACCAACGCAAGCTATTTACATTCAAACTTAAACATATATATACACATATTGTATATAGGGCATACATTAGATATTTAGGCATAATACAACACATTACATATATACATATACATTACATAGGAAATAAGATATATGTAGAGAGGGATAGAAAATAGAGAGTGAGTGAGAACTGTCCATGTGAGTGTGACAGGAATTGCAATGTACGGGATGGTGTCTACATGTGTGTGTGTGTACATGATGAATGTGTGTGTGTGCTAGAGGATTCTGTGTACAGGATATGTATTGTAACACCCTGTTTCTGAAAATTGGGGATTTTGAAAAATTATTATTTTTATTATTTATTAGTGGTATTTTAGTCATGGTATGATTTTCTGGTAATTTTAGTTAAGTTAAACCAATTCTAAAGTCATGCTAAGTCATGACTTATGACTTTGTGACTTTGTTAGTAAACCTTAGTGTAAATCCTAGTTTCTCTAACCTAGAAGTTGCCATGACCATGAGAACTTGACCATAGGCTTAGAATATCATTTTAGTGATTTTTAGCCTAAGGGGTATTTTGGTAATTTTCTAGAAATTAAGTAGGATTAGTGAGATTTTACTATTCATGGACTTTTGATTGGTGACTTGATAATCCCTAACCTAGTTACCCTAATCTAGAGGTTAGTTCCTAACCTAGAATGACTAGGGATTAGATATTATCATTGGGTCAAAGCTATACAAATATCTAGATATTTACTTATTGATATTTTGCTTGATTTATGCAAAATATCTTAAAACCTTTACCAAAGTCCTTGCCTTAACCTAGAAGCAAGCTTTGAACCCCCCCCCCCCATTTGTGTTATGTCTCCCTCTCTCACTTTCTCTCTCTCTCTCTCATTCTCTCTCTCTTTGTGTCTCTCTTCTCTCTCTCTATATATATTGTATATAATATATATTAGGTATATTATACATATACATTTTGTATGTATATATATATGTTATAGATATATATTAGTGTATATATATGTTTATATATATATGTGGGGTATATGGGTATTTATATATAGTGGCTATATATATAGGTTTTACATTATATAGTGTATGTATATATATATATATATATATATATAGGTAAACCTAGAACTAGTTGACCTAAGATATTAGCCTATGGGCTATAGCTATTAGCCTATGGCCATTAGGGCTAACCCTAATTAACCAAATACCCATGACTTAACTAGTTTACCCCCTGTTTGACCAAGTGTTGACCAAGGTCAACCTTAGGCCAAACTTGACCTAATCAACCTAGTTTGACTTGAACTAACCTAGAATGACTGGTTTGACTAAACCCTAACTAGTTTAACTAGTGTTGACCTAGCTTGACTTAGAGTTGACCATTATTGACCATGGTTGACTAAAGTCAACCTTAGGTCAAACCATGACCTAATTGACCTAATAAATGACTAGTTCAACTAGTCTGACCTAATTACCTTATTGACTGGTCTTTGTTTGACCTAATTACCTTACTGACTGGTCTTTGTTTGACCAATACCTTAGTTGGTCTAAGTTTGACCTAGACTTGACCCAGATTGATCATGTTGACTAGTATTTGACTAGTTTGATTAGAATGTTGACCAAGAGTTGACTTTAACCTAGATTTGACTAACCTTGACTTGTTTGACCTTGTTTGACTCTATTTGACTTAGTATGACTTTCTGTGACCTAGTTTGACTATTAGAGTTGACCCAGAGTTGACTTTTGACCAGATTGACCTAGAATCATGTAGTATGCATTGTATACTTTATTTTTACCATTGTGGATACATTGTGACTTGTATTGCTCTGATTAGGAGCCATACACCTCTCCTCAGACAGTATATCTTCTTCAGACATTCAGTTATCAGGCGAGTACATTCTCTGACCGTTTCATATTTGCCAGGATTTATATTCTTACTCTAGATTACTTTACTTGATGCTGACACGATTGTTATCACGGATTGGTACTATATGGATCTTTTCATGAGATGTTATCCCCTTCGGGAGCATCAGATACAGCATGTTGTGCTTTTCACTATCATCATGTATCTCTATGCTTTCATAGATTCACGAATCGCTTGTGACTTATGTACTCTCATGATTCACAGAGCCTCTCATGAATCTCCCATTTATGGACTTACCACGAATCTTAACATAACCTGAATGGATCCTTGTGTATTGATTAGGGATGGGGGAGTGGAAATAGTCATGTGGATATTACCCCAGTAGCTATAGCCATGAATCACTCTTAGCTGTAGCCATGAATCTCCTATGCCATTTCACATGTCTATATTTTACTCTGACTCACTAGACACTGCTAGTTCTCTATATACAGTAGATATTTCATTACAGTTATCTCTTTTGCTACATGTATCTTCCTTCAGCAGTTCCTGTATTTTACTCTATTGCATGCTTTATATCTCCTATCATACTATGCACTGCGTGAGATGTATTGTGCTCGTTCCCGTCCTGATTGGACCTGTTGAAAATATTACAGAGGATGAGGAAGAGGCCCTGGTGTCTACCTATTATGGAGCAGGACTAGATGACCCTTATGTTGTGGAACCTCAGCAGGATCCACCTGCAGCTGAGGATGTTGTTCCAGTAGTCTAGACCAGTTAGTCTAGGCAGTCTTTCTATATTATCATTTTGTCTCACATCTGAGTTGTATTTTGAGATGTTGAGTTATATATAGACTCTTAGACTTATTGTATTATGAGTTGACATTCTGATGTTATGTTATCCTAGACACTTGGGCTTATTTCATCTATTGTACTGTTCTCTTTGAGTTACCATCTGTCTATCTATCTATCTTCCATTTCTCTACCTAGATGTGATTGAGATTGTTTCTGTTTGTCACCTCCATTCGGAGAGTATAAACTGTACAGGTACTTTTATACTGTTAGATGATTAACCTAGGACAGCGTTCTACCGCCGACACTGCGGCGTAGGCTGGACGTACCCACTTCTCGTGCCCCTATACAGGGTGCGGGTCGTGACACGTTTTTAGTGGTGGCCCATGCAGGTCTCGAGTTTATGTAGTGGTATTCGAACTAGAGTATCACTACAGCCTGTGATAGGATTTAAGGAATAGGCTTAGAGAGAGTGGATGCTCAATCACAATTAGGAAAATTTCCATGGATTTGAATCTACTGACTTCTGTTCAAATCTGTATTATCTATTTCATATTGTCCTTTGATACTATCATCCTTATACCGTTATTGACTTCCTTATTGATCTGCCTTCAGGATGGTGGAGACACGATCGCAGCGTCTCGGTCCAGGTGACACCACTGAGAGGTCTGCCACCTCTCGTCCAGCTCACCAGGACCCGGGGACTGTAGCTCCCCTTACTCCAGCTCATGTGGGAGCTTCTGCCACATTTGGGGGTGCACCTCTACTTATTCGGGGGACCATCCCAGCTACCCCAGACATGCCTCCCCCGCAGTTTCGTCAGCCTCAGTTTCAGCAGCACCAGCAGCACCAGCAGCACCAGCAGTACCAGCAGCAGATGCCATCTGGATTTGTGGATGCTGCACAGATGTTTACATATTTCCAGCAGTTTCTAGAGTCGCAGCAGACCCTGCAGCAGCGTCAGACGACGGCATTTACCAGAGGCATTGATGATGTCCATCAGCTGGCTACAGCGACGATAGAGAGGTTGGCAGCCCAGTCGCAGGGAGGAGCAGGACCGCCGCGACAGCAGAGGATTCCTGGCATCCAGGAGTTCAAGAAGATGAACCCCAGGGACTTCTTGGGTACTGAGGGGATTCTTTTTGCGGATGACTGGATAGAGCACATCCAGGAGATCTTCCGATTGGCGGAGATACCAGCCGGACTCCAGGTGGAGGCAGCAGCTAGCCAGATGCGGGATCTTGCCCGTACCTGGTATCAGACGGATCCGAGAGTAGGTACTCCAGGGCAGGCATGGGGAGCTTTCAAGGAGCTCTTCAAGGGGAAGTTTTTTCCAGATCAGGCAGTCGGCGCCTTGGAGACACAGTTCGAGAACCTGGTTCAGGGGAACCAGACCGTAGAGGAGTACGCCGGTGAGTTTTGCCGGTTGAGCAGATTCGTGGAGGGCCTTAGCGAGGCAGCGAAGGCGAGGAGGTTCAGGAAAGGCTTGGTCAAGGAAGTCAAGTCCTTGACCAAGAGTGAGAGGAGTGCCACCTTTGAGGATATTCTAGCAGGAGCGATGGCGGCTGAGGATAATCTTGAGCTGAAGCTCAAGAGGGGCCGTGATACACAGGGAGCAGGCAGCAGTGGAGGTCAGGCCAAGAGGCCTCATTATCAGTAGCAGCAGAGGCAGCCACAGCAGTATCAGCAGCCGAGACAGCAGCAGCAGGCCCCGAGACAGCAGACTACCAGTTGTCCCTACTGTAAGAAATCGGGACATGGATGGGGAGAGTGCAGGAAGAGGTTGGGCTGGTGCCTACTATGTGGGGCAGCAGACCACCAGCTGAGGGAGTGTTCCCAGTACACAGGCAGAGTAGCACAGGGAGCAGCACCAGGAGCAGGAGCCAAGGCTCCGGTAGGACAGCAGCAGAGAGGACTATTACAGCCACAGCAGCAGAGATTTATGCAGTTTTAGCAGCAGGCTGGAAGAGGTCAGCAGGGGCGTGCTTACGCCATGACAGTTGAGGATGCTCAGGCAGTTGACGATGTGCTTGCAGGTTCTGTTCTTCTAAATTATATTCCCACCTTGCTTCATTATATCTATCTTAAAATCCAATTCCATCTGCTCCTACCTGTTCTTTATTAGTGATCAGTTTTGACCTGTTAGTTCTTTTGATTTTGTCGATTGTTGTTGTTTCTTCATCTCTTACTTAGGAGTAGGAGTAGGAGTAGGAGTAGGAGTAGTTTAGTTGTTAATATAATTCTTGACTAGACTCTTTTGTCAAGAATTTTTCCCTTAAATAAATTAGTGTATATATGTTATGCCTTTTAATAGAGTAGCTCTGACCATAGAATGGTAACCCTTTTAGCCCTGTGATTTATTGTTTCCTTATCTTCCTAATCTATACCTATGACCAGGACTGTCCCATTTAACCTGCCCTTTACACTACTATTTTATCACGATTTTTGGTTCTATTTAGGCCATAGACCTTCCCACTCTAAATTATGATCACCGTAGACACATTACCGTGACTTTTAAATTTGGAGCACCAGACTAGTTGTTTTCTCAAAACTGACTTCACATACATGACCTAGACATGACATACTACACCCATGACCTTAGTGTCCCACTTAGGCATACCATCATATGCTTCATTTGCTTAGTACGATTTTCCTGACCCGAGACTCCATCCTGATTTACCCCATGGAGTTACTTTTGGCTTCGATTTGAATTCAGGACACCTTATGACCTGAAACTGCCAGCCAATTTTTGGACATGACCCAGTATAGGTCTACTACCCATATTTTGCTTGTTGACCTTGTATGTTGCCTAGGTAGTGGCTTCGTCCTTGATTATTGGAGGTTTGACCTAGAAGGAGTACGACCATCTAAATTTCGAGGACGAAATTATTTTAAGGTGGGTAGACTTGTAACACCCTGTTTCTGAAAATTGGGGATTTTGAAAAATTATTATTTTTATTATTTATTAGTGGTATTTTAGTCATGGTATGATTTTCTGGTGATTTTAGTTAAGTTAAACCAATTCTAAAGTCATGCTAAGTCATGACTTATGACTTTGTGACTTTGTTAGTAAACCTTAGTGTAAACCCTAGTTTCTCTAACCTAGAAGTTGCCATGACCATGAGAACTTGACCATAGGCTTAGAATATCATTTTAGTGATTTTTAGCCTAAGGGATATTTTGGTAATTTTCTAGGAATTAAGTAGGATTAGTGAGATTTTACTATTCATGGACTTTTGATTGGTGACTTGATAATCCCTAACCTAGTTACCCTAATCTAGAGGTTAGTTCCTAACCTAGAATGACTAGGGATTAGATATTATCATTGGGTCAAAGCTATACAAATATCTAGATATTTACTTATTGATATTTTGCTTGATTTATGCAAAATATCTTAAAACCTTTACCAAAGTCCTTGCCTTAACCTAGAAGCAAGCTTTGAACCCCCCCAATTTGTGTTATGTCTCCCTCTCTCACTTTCTCTCTCTCTCATTCTCTCTCTCTTTGTGTCTCTCTTCTCTCTCTATATATATATTGTATATAATATATATTAGGTATATTATACATATACATTTTGTATGTATATATATATGTTATAGATATATATTAGTGTATATATGTTTATATATATATGTAGGGTATATGGGTATTTATATATAGTGGCTATATATATAGGTTTTACATTATATAGTGTATGTATATATATATATATATATATATATATATATATATATATATATATATATATATATATATATATATATATATATATATATATGAACCCTAGCGCCGTGAATCCCCTATAAGCAATTCTTTCCTCCGCCGCCGTTTCCGGCTTGGCCATCGGCCAGGCCGGAGCATCTATGGCCGCCGAAGACCTTTGCGGCGGTGGTCGCTGGCCGACCAGAGTCCCCCCGGAAAATGGCGCCTAGGTCGGTCTCCTTGTTCAAAGGATCGTCGGCCATCTCGTTCTCGGAAGAAGAAGAAGCCGCTCTCGCAGCTCCCCTACAATATGCCCTCATTGGGAAGTTTTCTCATAACAAACCTCCGATTGAGGGTATCCGAAAGGCTTTACAAGGATTTGAGTTCAAAGGTCCGATCAAGGCAGGCGTGATTGATAGGAAACATATTCTAATTCGTCCTTCGGTTGAGGAAGACTATCTTCGGCTCAGATCTAAGGAGATGTGGTTCATCGCTCGTGCGCCCATGCGGATATTCAAGTGGGAACCGGACTTTACTCCTTCAGCCGAGTCGGCGCTGATGCCGGTATGGGTGAATTTGCCCGATCTGCCTCATCACCTCTATGCTAGGGATGCTCTCTTCGCGATCCTGTCAGCTATTGGGACTCCATTGAAACTAGATCGTGCAACAGAAGAACTAGCTAGACCAAGTATGGCGAGAGTTTATGTGGAATTAGACGCGACAAAACCACTCCAGCGACGAATCAGGATCAACCTTCCCAAGGGACGAAGCTTTTGGCAGAACGTCGAATATGAACATATACCTCTTTACTGTAACCACTGCTTTCACCAAGGCCATTTAGTGGATTCTTGTAAAATGAAGAACAAAGGGAAGGCTACTTTAAATGAAGCTTCTGTTGAAACTGCCATTAATACTGGGAAGGACATGCGTCGGGATCCTAACCCATCACAAGTTAATGAAAAATTGCCCTTAATGGATGAGGACCGTGGCAACATTAATGGCATCACAAATCCCCCGGGTGAGGTGAATCATGATGACCATGCAGCCACTCAGGAGGCAGCTGCTTTGCCGTTAACTCTCGTCCCCCAAGGGAACACGCCCCCAGGTCCAAGTGTATGCACGGACAGGCCCGTCGATGGGATGGAGAAGGGTTTGCTCGCTGCCCAGGCCACTATGGGTCAGCCAGTATTCCACGAAGACATTGAGGAGGGTGAAATCCGAGGGCAGCTTAGTAATTGGGCTGATAGAGTTGAGGAGGAAGAACGTGCAGGCAGGGACGCGGTCGAGAGTGCTGCATCGGAGGAGGAAGCGGACAGTGTAGATGAAGAAGGTGGAGAAAAGGAGGGAAGCGACATGTCGGCGTCACTCGGAGCTCATCAGGAGGAAACCTCGCCACAAAAACGGAAGAAGGGACAAAAGCTGGTGGAGCCGTCGGATAGAGTCACCCGCTCAGCTGCAAATAAAACTCTCACTGGTAGCTCCAAAACCCTTAATGTATAATCTGTTGATTTGGAACGTGCGGGGCATTGCTAACGCGATGACCTTTAAGCGTTTAAAGTCTCTTATTAGAACTCATAAGACCAATTTTGTAGCGATAATTGAACCAAAAGTCGATACTGATCAGCTCGACCGGTATCGGATTAAATTAGGGTTTACTGTAGCTTTTTCCAATCATAAAGGAAATATATGGGTGATGGCTAGGGCGAACTGTGACATACAGTTGGTTGAAGCTTTTGATCAGGCAGTATCTATCCGTATGGTTGATCCTTTGTTGCCAGTCGAAACCCTAGTTTCTATTGTACATGGTGACAATAAGAAGGAGGGGCGACGTTTATTATGGGATAGATTACTGGAGCTGCAACAGTCTCAGAGGCTGCCATGGATTGTAGGTGGTGATTTTAATGCCGTGCTCAAATCTGAAGAGAAACTGGGTGGTCGTCGTGCTGAAGAGATCTCAATGCAGGAGTTTGCCAACTTTCAGATGGTGTCTGGTTTAGAGGAGTTGCCATATACAGGTAGTGCTTTTACTTGGGTTAAGTCTTCAAATGTAGATCGTCGTGCTTTTCGTCTGGACCGCGTGTTCATGGACCATACATGGCATCAGTTGGCACCATGCACAGTGGAGGATCATTTAAATCGTACAGAATCGGATCATGCTCCTATTCTCGTACGACTGCTCTCGCAACAGCATGGGAGTAGAAGGCCTTTCAGATTTTTAGATTTTTGGACCAAACACACTGATTTCCTGCAGCTTATTCACGAGACTTGGCACTCGGTGGATCACAGGCATGGCATTACGAGGGTTGTACTACGGTTAGAAGCGTGTAGGAAGGCTCTATCAAGATGGAGTCGAGCGACCTATGGGGACTTGTTTCAAGCAGTCAAGGAGGCGGAGGACAAGGTTTTAGCGGCAGAACTTGCAGTTGAATCCGATGGATCAGATTATAACAAGATTGCTCATAGCCAAGCCATTGCCTTGCTCAAACAACGTGTGCGGGTGGAGGAAGACTACTGGAAGCAGAAATCTAGGTTAAAATAGGATCTTGAAGGGGATAAGAACACGGCGTATTTCCATGATTGTGTGAGCTACAAGAAGAAAGTGCTTCGAATACATTCTATAAATACCCCCAATGATACTGTGCTGACTGATAAGGCACATATTAGCTCTTACGCGGTTGAGTTCTATTCCTCGTTATATCAGAGAGGAGACATTATAGATGATGAGGAGTTACTGGCGGTTATTCCGAGCATTGTTGATGATGCAGAGAATGATCGTCTCATTGCCCTCCCCAGTAAGGATGAGCTATTTGATACTATAAAATCACTGGATATGTCTAGTGCGTCGGGGCCGGATGGGTTTACACCCAAGTTTTTCTTAACCTGCTGGGGGATCATTGGAACGGACGTCACTGAGGCGGTGGGAATGTTCTTTGACGGCTTTTCTTTGCCCAGGGAGGTCACGAACACGTCATTGGTGCTCATCCCGAAGACAAAGCAGCCGAAGTACTTCACAGATTACAGGCCGATCAGTTTGTGCTCTGTTCTGAACAAGATCATTTCGAAGACACTCGCAATTCGGTTGGCTCCTTTGTTGCCTAGTCTCATCTCTCCGGAGCAGAGCGGTTTCGTCCGAGGGCGTGAGATTGTGGATAATATTGTTCTGGCGCAGGAGATTGTGGCTAAAATGAACAAGAAGCACTGGGGGGGAAATATAGCCATTAAACTTGATATGATGAAAGCATATGATCGGCTTGATTGGAGATTCTTGTTGAAAGTATTACGAAGGTTTGGCTTCCACAATAAGTGGGTAGATATGATGCTGCGATTACAGAACAATGTCTGGTTTGCTCCTCTCATTAATGGTGAAGCGACAGGATACTTTCAGTCCTTCCGTGGTGTTCGTCAAGGTGACCCTTTGTCACCTGCACTCTTCATCATCGCGGCGGAGGTATTGTCTCGGAGTTTGAAACTATTGCCTATGACGGAAGGGTTCACGCCTTTCATATCCCCACGTGGTTGTGTCCCCGTAACCCACTTAGCATATGCTGACGACGTGCTACTCTTTGCAGCAGGGGATCTTCGGTCGATCAGCATGATTCAAGATGTGTTACGACGGTATGAGGATGCATCTGGGCAGAAAATCAATCCTTCTAAGTCTTCGCTATATGTGTCAGCCAAAGCGAGCAATGATCGAGTGGCAGAATTGAAGGATCGTACTGGCTATAATGTTAGTTATCCTCCTTTCACATATTTAGGTTGTCCTATGGCAGCGGGATATCAAAACTCAGCAATGTATGAAGATCTTATTAACAGGATAAGAGCGAAGGTTGATGGATGGCATAATAAGCAACTCTCGCCGGGGGGGAAGTTGGTGTTACTGAAAGCAGTGTTAACGTCAATTCCGATTTATACATTAGCCGCGTGTAACCCCCCGAAGACGGTGTTGAACCGAATTGAGTCCATATTTTGTAATTTTTTCTGGGGCTCTTATCAAGGAGCTCCTAAACGTAGATGGATGGGATGGGAGACTATTGCTAAAACAAAGGCGGAAGGAGGATTGGGTATCAAGAGATTAGAAGACATTATGAAGGCATTTTCGATCAAGTTGTGGTGGAAATTTAGATCCCAAGATAGCCTATGGATTCAATATTTCATCAGAAAATACTGCTCACAGGTAGCCCCGAGCTTGGTGCGCACCACTTCGAATTCCTCTCATGTATGGAAGAGGTTGCTGTCGGGAAGAGAAGTGGCTGATCAGTATATATTTCAGGAGGATGGGGTCTTTCATTGGAGACGAATAGCAGGCAGCTTCACTTTAGCTTCGGCCTGGGATATTTCTCGTACTCCCTGGCCAATTGTCCCAGATTTCGTGCACATCTGGGGAACATGTATCCCTTACAAATGGTCTGTGTTAATGTGGAGAGTTCTGCATAACAAATTACCTTCAGATGAGCAGCTTATGCGGCTTGGGATCAGTTTGGCTTCTAAATGTCATTGTTGTCAAGAGAGCTCGGTCGAAACCATAGACCATATCCTTCATTCTGGGGAATTAGCGGTTGAAGCTTGGACGGCTATGCAACGTGTTTTCAACATAAGGGGTGGAGGCTCTTCATTAGCATTGCGGTTGAGAAGGTGGTGGCGAGGAGCGAAGCTTCATCAGAAACAAATCGGAGTAGGAGCTATCATTTGGGTGTTATGGAAAAATCGCAATAAATGGCGATACGAAGGCTACAAGTTTTCATCAGTTCAGTTGGTGATTGAGATCCGTAGACAGATTGACAAAGCTAGTATCAAATGCACGCACTAGGTTATGGTTGTTTTGCTTTTGGTTTATTTCGCCTGTGGCTTTTTGTAACCTGCGTTGGCACTTTTCTTATTGAATAAAGACGATTTTCCAAAAAAAAAAAAAAAAATATATATATATATATATATATATATATATATATATATATATATATATATATAGGTAAACCTAGAACTAGTTGACCTAAGCTATTAGCCTATGGGCTATAGCTATTAGCCTATGGCCATTAGGGCTAACCCTAATTAACCAAATACCCATGACTTAACTAGTTTACCCCCTGTTTGACCAAGTGTTGACCAAGGTCAACCTTAGGCCAAACTTGACCTAATCAACCTAGTTTGACTTGAACTAACCTAGAATGACTGGTTTGACTAAACCCTAACTAGTTTAACTAGTGTTGACCTAGCTTGACTTAGAGTTGACCATTATTGACCATGGTTGACTAAAGTCAACCTTAGGTCAAACCATGACCTAATTGACCTAATAAATGACTAGTTCAACTAGTCTGACCTAATTACCTTATTGACTGGTCTTTGTTTGACCTAATTACCTTACTGACTGGTCTTTGTTTGACCAATACCTTAGTTGGTCTAAGTTTGACCTAGACTTGACCCAGATTGATCATGTTGACTAGTATTTGACTAGTTTGATTAGAATGTTGACCAAGAGTTGACTTTAACCTAGATTTGACTAACCTTGACTTGTTTGACCTTGTTTGACTCTATTTGACTTAGTATGACTTCCTGTGACCTAGTTTGACTATTAGAGTTGACCCAGAGTTGACTTTTGACCAGATTGACCTAGAATCATGTAGTATGCATTGTATACTTTATTTTTACCATTGTGGATACATTGTGACTTGTATTGCTCTGATTAGGAGCCATACACCTCTCCTCAGACAGTATATCTTCTTCAGACATTCAGTTATCAGGCGAGTACATTCTCTGCCGTTTCATATTTGCCAAGATTTATATTCTTACTCTAGATTACTTTACTTGATGCTGACACGATTATTATCACGGATTGGTACTATATGGATCTTTTCATGAGATGTTATCCCCTTCGGGAGCATCAGATACAGCATGTTGTGCTTTTCACTATCATCATGTATCTCTATGCTTTCATAGATTCACGAATCGCTTGTGACTTATGTACTCTCATGATTCACAGAGCCTCTCATGAATCTCCCATTTATGGGCTTACCACGAATCTTAACATAACCTGAATGGATCCTTGTGTATTGATTGGGGATGGGGGAGTGGAAATAGTCATGTGGATATTACCCCAGTAGCTATAGCCATGAATCACTCTTAGCTGTAGCCATGAATCTCCTATGCCATTTCACATGTCTATATTTTACTCTGACTCACTAGACACTGCTAGTTCTCTATATACAGTAGATATTTCATTACAGTTATCTCTTTTGCTACATGTATCTTCTTTCAGCAGTTCCTGTATTTTACTCTATTGCATGCTTTATATCTCCTATCATACTATGCACTGCGTGAGATGTATTATGCTCGTTCCCGTCCTGATTGGACCTGTTGAAAATATTACAGAGGATGAGGAGGAGGCCCTGGTGTCTACCTATTATGGAGCAGGACTAGATGACACTTATGTTGTGGACCCTCAGCAGGATCCACCTACAGCTGAGGATGTTGTTCCAGTAGTCTAGACCAGTTAGTCTAGGCAGTCTTTCTATATTATCATTTTGTCTCACATCTGAGTTGTATTTTGAGATGTTGAGTTATGTATAGACTCTTAGACTTATTGTATTATGAGTTGACATTCTGATGTTATGTTATCCTAGACACTTGGGCTTATTTCATCTATTGTACTGTTCTCTTTGAGTTACCATCTGTCTATCTATCTATCTTCCATTTCTCTACCTAGATGTGATTGAGATTGTTTCTGTTTGTCACCTCCATTCGGAGAGTATAAACTGTACAGGTACTTTTATACTGTTAGATGATTAACCTAGGACAGCGTTCTACCGCCGACACTGCGGCGTAGGCTGGACGTACCCACTTCTCGTGCCCCTATACAGGGTGCGGGTCGTGACATGTATGCAGTGACATAACAAGGACTGAAATATGTGTGTGTCATTAGTGCAGGAATGACAGGGAATGGTGTGGTTTTAGAGTTCAGTTTTGTGTGTATGTGTGGGTAGGTAGGTGACAGTGCAAAAATGGAATAGAAATTAATTTCCAGGAAATGTGACAAGTAAAACAATCTCAGATTTCATATGTAGATACAGTTCAGTTCAACCCAAATTTCCCCCATCTCAGGTTTCCGCTACTCTTAGTTAGCTGCATCTCGAACTGCCTCTCTAGCGGTTGGCGGTGTTGTTACGTTAAAACAGGTTCTTCTATTGGAGAAACATAATCTCTATCTGGAACTCAATCTACTGCTGGTTCTCAAACGATGGCAGCCCAACCTAACGCTGTCCAAAGAAGATGTGAAAAGAGTTCCTATTTTGGTGAAACTCTACAATCTTCCTCTGGAGTTCTGGATGCCCATGGCTTTGAGTTATCTTTCTAGTGCTTTTGGGAACCCCTTCCATTTACATACTGACAAGATCACAGCAAGAAGAAAAAGGATTAGTTATGCAAGAGTTTGTGTGGAGGTTGATGCATCCACTGAGTTGGTTAAAGAGTTTGATCCCCGCTGTGATAACGGGGAATGGATCACTATCAAAGCTGAATTGGAGTGGGTACCGGCGAAATGTACTACTTGTGGGGTCTTTGGGCACTCTATTGCAAGATGTGGTAAGCAAAAAACTTCACGAGAGGGAACTGGATTGATGAAAACAGATAAAGAAACAAAATCGTCTGAAGTTTGGGTTGAAGTCAAGAAGAAAGGGAAAGGAAAGGTGATTATGGATGATGCGGCCATTCTTGAAGATGGTTTGGGGAAGGTCGTTGTGCTTGGGGATCCCTCTGGTACTAAGAACAGCAATGAGCCCGTAGGGGATATGGCCAGGAATGTCACTTCACCGCAGGAAACTTTAGAACTTCACCAGACGGGAGGCAGGGGTGGGACTTCTAGCTCACTTCCGGCTACTAGCAGTCTTCAAAACGGTTAATTGGGAGTGGAAAGGCTAGCAGCTGGTGACAAGCTGATAGAAGTACCTTCAGTAGTGGCTGCAGTGAGACTCCCGGCAGCACCGACTCACAAACAAGGAAATGAGATTGGGCAGTATAGGATCGACAAAGAAGCGGATACAGATATGGAAGATGGAGAAGTTACCCCCTCGAAAAGCCCCGTGCACTACTGATGGGCAGGCAGTTGACGATCCCCTTTCCGCTTCTCCGGACTGAAATCCTTTGGGCGGCAAAGCGAAGGACTCAAAGGAGAAAAACAAGAAGGGCTCAGGTAGCAAAGCAAGAAGAAGGTACCGGGACCTCATTGAGCACAAGATTTGAGCGGTTAATGGAGAGCACCAAACCCATGCGTTGGCTTTAGGGTGAGGATGAAGGAGGCCGGGTTTACCTTTATGAACCTCAGCACGAAGTGGTCGGGTTCACTCCTCCTATTGCCTTTACCCAGCGGCAAGACGCTTAGTTTTGCCCGAAAGGGAATGCTTCTTCCCCTCTACTGTGCGGGTGCTAAGACTAGGCGAAGAATGAAATAAATCAGTTCGCTTGACCAACCCGAGCAAGATCGCCTCTAGCTCTTCTGATTTTGCTAACATCCTTCTATGACAGGCCGCCCGAACTTCGGTGTCCAGAGGATCCATCTCTTCGACGGGTATAGAGACTGGTTCAGCTTAACCCCCTGCGACTCTCATGCTACAGTGCGTTAGGTTTGTTTTTTTGGTCGGGAGTGAAGTGCCAACTAAGTTGAGGCTTGCCTCTAGCCTTTAAGAGAGTAAGTAGAGGCATAATGGTAGTCTCAGGTTTGGGGGAGGGTATAGCTGGAGTGGAGGTTCAACGCCAAGTCGTATCATTTAATGAGTAGACTTGCTTGACCTATGGAAATGCCAGTATAGACTTCTGACACATGGTCTCCTAGCTAAAGGCCAGCTTCGGTTCTAGGCGGCCAGTAGCAGTTCCCTTACCATAGTTCCCATTCAAGATTCATTCAAAGAAAGGACATAAGGCCTTGCAACCAAATGCTTTGCGGGCTGCTCTTGTGCCCTGACTCCTGCTTACTACTTGCAACTACTAGAATAGAAAGAGAGAGCAGGGGCAGGGGAAGAAAGAAAAGTCCAATACTTTTTATGGAAGACTAGGGATTGCTAATCTGCCTACGCGGGAAGCCTTCTCCCTCTCAGGCTAAAGAGTCAAGATAGCCCTTGCTTTCCTAACTGTAACGGGATCTTATTCTTTATAAGAGTGACCACCTCTTCTTCACATAAAACCATTCGTTTAGAGTCGACAACTGCAGATAGGCCCCTCCCTAATGCTCTTATTCCTACTTGCGGATTCTCTCCATCTAGGAAAGAAAGCCCTAATTAAGGCCCTTTCTTTCGGGCGATGATTCGATTCTTCTTAGCTTGGCCATTCGATTAAGGTTCTGTCGGTCGAGACAGAGAAAGATAACTCTTATTCATCCGGAAGTGACTGAACTAGCCTTTGGGCTTAAAAAAGCGCTGTCGCACCTTCACTCTTTGTATTTGTCGGCCTTACTGGCGCTACTGCTAATGTCGGCGTAAGGACTGTTTATCGGAGACTTTTCTCTTTTTGGGAGGCCTAAGGACTGCAGCTTCTTCTGTAACAGCCTTTTTCAACCTCCCCTCGGGAAGTACGGTAAGAGGAATAGCCTATCTTCTATCTAGCCTTGAGCCCGGTATCTTGATTGCTGCTACTTTGATTTACCCCGAGCCGGTGCCGGGGCCAGCGTCTATTAAGAAGGGGATAGCCGGCTTATTTCGCTCCTAAATCCATTTAGCCTTTCTCCGGAACTACTTTGACTTTTAATACCGATATGGGACCACCTTCCCAAATCAAATGCAACTGATTCAAGAACAGCTGCTCACTCGGTCGTAGGGAAAAGAGTAAGTGATAGTCATCCATCGCCTTGAGCGGAGCCTGGTCTGGGATCGAGCCCTAGCATCTCTCAGCTCAGATTCGACATATCCGGTCTTAGCAGTAAATCCTTCCTCCGAAGATGGACAGCATCCGCTCTTTGACACATCGTATCCCGTAATGGGCATGGTATCCCCATAGTCAAAGCAGAGAGAAAGAGAAGAGTTAGAACAAGAAGGATTAGTTAGCACTACCCCAGATCCATATGCATAGTCAAATAAAGAGGGTAGACAGAGGCTTTGACTAAGAGTTTTGTTTTAGGAGTGGTACGTGGAGACGGACCTTACGATTCAACAAGGATACTTGTGATTGAAGACCAATACTGGACGCAGAGCGACTCTCAACACCAGCAAAAATGCTACGCGCCTCCTCTGCCACCACCACGGCCCCTCTTGCCTCTCCCGCAGCAGTTAGCTCTTTTCCCTGAGCGGAGGGTATGAAAGAACTTGGAGTTGCCGCTCTTGGTGCTTTGGCATTTGCAATAGGAAGTTGAGTAGGGGCATGCCTTAAGGAAAGGACTCAGTCTCTCGGGTATCTATCAACATATAGAGACGCTATGTGCCTCTGTCGCTGCATAGAGTTATCTTCCTATTCAATCACCTTTCAATCTCCGAGTTTGAAGGGTAGAAGGAAGGTCAAGGCGAGCGAAGTGAGTCGAGCTACTCTTTCCACGGCAAAGTCAGCATCTTAGCCCGAAGAGCAAGGATTTCTTCCTCTGCGTCTGCTGCCATTGACTCTTTTTGAGTAAGATCAGTAGGTTTTGAAAAAAAGCTCACATCCCGCTCCATAGAAGGAAAAGAAAGATCAGAGTCATCTTATCTTGACTACTCCCTAGAAGGGAGAACTCTTAACGATGCTTTGAATAACAATCTTTCGTACCCCATTCAATAGACTTCCCTTGTGAGATGGGAAAGCTTAATGGAGTGACCAAGCCAAGACCTTAGACGAAGAGAGTGTCCAGGCCAAAAAGTGAAATGAAAATGCCACTTAACACACTGACTTCGATTTTCTTTCCTCGGTCAAGCCCGGGGGAAGTTGAATCTAGCTCTAGGGTAGGGAGGTCTTTTCTTTAGCTTTTCACGCCTCTGCTCCTATTTCATCCGCTCTCGTTTTCTTGTCGACTCTTGCTGTTGAAAAAGAATAGCGATTGTTGAATCAGCGAGGAGATTGATTCTAACTCTTTCTCGATGCGAAAGATGTTGTGGCTAGGCAAGGTGCGTAGCCTTCTGAGATGGGCGTTCTCGTCCTTGTCCTTGAGGAAAAAAAGAAGCTAATAACTCTGCTCTTTTCCGGTGCAGATGAAGACGGTCTCTTGAATCTGCTGGTATTGGACTGCTTTCAAGGCTTGGCTAAACTGAGCTTTCACGTAGAAATCCAGCTTCTATTGAACTAGCTTAGCTGCCATTGTCAGAAAAGATGAAGACAAAAGGTTCGAAGCGAGTCTTTAAGCCCTAGGAATGAAAGATCCCAAGATCCTCCCTTCTTTTGTGGGAAGGGCTAGTTGTCTTTGTTGGAGGAGTTCACAACTCTTGTTTTCTTCAAGCAGGTATCCGATGTTAGTTCAAATAGGAGCTCTTCTTACCTCAAAAGGCGCGTAGCGAAGTGATCTTCGGCTAATTCCATTGTTTCTGCTCGAGTGAGAATATCCGATACAGTTAACTCAAAAGGGAGTTCGTTCAGTGACCCAGTTGAGTCACCTGAGGGATAAGCTATGATGGCTCTTGTTCCCAGACCAGGAGTGAGTTGATGCCGAGAAGAAGCTCTTAGCTAGGCTAGAAGGGAGAAGCCCTTAAGTATAAGTAGTAAGCCTTAGGGCAGTCACTTTCGGAAGGCGCGCAGCGAATCATCGATTTAGGAGTTTCCGGTGTAAGGCGCGTAGCGACTAAGAAATAAACTATAGCAATTCTTGTGATTCTTGTTCACTCGGAGTTCTTTCTTCGGGTTTCGAAGAGATGGGCCTTGAGCCTGTGATTGGATGCCCTGATCCCGGAGGAGCTGAAGAAGAATTAACAGCTAGTAAAAAAAAAGCTAGCCACTAATTTCATAATTCCATTTCGGTCCCTTACTGGTGCGCAGCGGGAGAAGAGGGAAAGTCTTTAAACCGGGATACCATGAATCCTAGCTCTAGCTACGATCTGTCTTCTCTTATGAGATTTCTGGACCAGAGCGGTGTCGTACTTTATTTATGTTGATTATTGATACCCAAGTGTCACTGAACTCACTTAAGCCGAATCTTACTCCCTCTTTATGGCAGCTATCTCTTCCTAAACAGTAGAGAAAGAAAGCCCGCTTACTCCAGCACCTCTATTGCTTTTGAAAGATAGCTATTTCTCCGCTTTGATGCTTTCTTCCGCTGATTCAATAGCAGCTCCCATTCCTGCAACATTCGTTGCTTCCTCAACAAGAGATTTGATCCTCATCTCTTGAACTCTGGGCTTCTTCAACAATAGCGGATTCTACCCCGCCCGTCAAAAGAGAAAGAAGCAGTTATGCCATTCGCCACCTTCGCCCTAGTACTGGGATCAGGAACTCCTCTATCTATGCTAATGGTTCCGTTGTCATACTATATTCTATTCTACCTTCGAGTCACTCATTCCCTTTCGAGCTAATGAGAGCTAACTGGCAAGAAGCAAGAACATTCTCCGCTAACCGTGAACAGAGTTCCGAGTCGCTTATTGGAATCAGATCCTTAGTCAAAAAAAGCCCGAGAAATTCTTATCTTCTACTAAGAACTGTTCCGAACACCTATCCAAGCCAAGCTCTTTGCCGACTCTATCCCCTATCCGTTAATGCTTTTGTTCTTCAATCGCTACGCGCCTATTCTTTCTCCCCATCGGGTAACAACCGTAAGCCCTTCAGTTCCTTCGCTCCCTTCTACCCCGCGGGAGTCCTTGTTCGGATAAAGCCCTAGCCCTTGGCTTGGTACGCGCCTGCTTTTGAGAGCCTTTCTGCTGGTTCCCTGAGGAGGCCTCATTTTTCTTCGTTAGCATTTTCAAAAGAATGTTCGGCTCAAACCGAATGGTCAAAGGCTGGGAGTCTTGATGGGAATACCGGGGGTTCGTCATTAGTAGTGGGGAAGCCGGCCAATGAACCATGTAGACAGATTAGTAGGTACGGCACGTACCATAGCATAGTCTGGGGTACGGATTGACTTACTATTCGATTCGAAGTGGATGACTACCTAGATTAGAATGAGGATTCCATATTTCGTGATAGTTATCATGGGTTGAAAAGGGACGGGCCAATAGCAACGCAGAAGTTTCATACAAAGGTGCCTTGAACAGACAGGGAAATGGGGTTCCCGTGGCTCCACTGGATATCCCTGATGATGATTCAGAGGCATCTGATGATGATGAACTTCCTATACCAGAGGATGAGGACGATCTTTGTCCCACGATTGTGCTCACCAGGGAAGAGAAGGCTAGATTACGAAAGCCATGGAAGCAGGCTCTGATTATTAAGTTGCTGGGTCGCTCGATTGGTTACAATTATATCTCTATGAGATTGAAGCAGTTATGGGCGCCCAAAGGTCAATTTTCTCTGATAGACATCGGCAATGATTATTATGTGGCAAGGTTCCACCTGAAGGAAGACTATGATTATGCTCTTACAGGTGGCCCTTGGCCAATTGCAGATCACTACCTCACGGTGAGGAAGTGGCGGCCTAACTTCAAGCCGGCAGAGGATGTTATCACCAAAGTTGCAGCATGGGTTCGCATTCCAGGACTGTCTCTTGAGCTCTTTATGGCAGCTAGTCTAGATCGATTCCTAACCTAAGAGGATTGGCAAATCTTTCTTTGTTAAGACAGAGGAGACTCTGACTCTTTGATTGACTAAGACGAAACCAAAAGGTTACTACAAGTGCTGTGATGATTATTATTCCAGTACTCTTGCTAAGATTTTCAGGAAGATAGGGCCAGTAGTTAGCTACACCTATTAGCTGCACTTGTTAGCGGCAACAGAAGGAGATGAAATCCCTGTTTCCTCGCCAGCTTTCCCGTGCTAGTGGGTGGAGTCTTATCATTTCATATATGGAATTAATATCAACTTGCTGTCTCGGGGCTCGCTAGCAGCATGGCTAGTACAATCAACAAGAGTAGCTACACTGGTTAGCAGCAGGAAAGACTGAAGCTTCCCTCTTCCTCGGACTATGGTCGAGTCAGCTCTCGCTCCTTCCTCCTTGTTGAGCTGTAAGTAGGATAAGGAGTGAAAAAGAGGAGTGGAGTCCTAACAAGGAGATTTCTTAATCAAAATTTGTGGGAAAGATCGTTCGGGTCCCCTTGAGGGTAACCCTCTCTGGCTAGCTGACAGATCGTTCGCTCCCTTCCGTACCCCTCTCCCTATCGGTCTTCGCTTCCTCTCCCGTAGGTCGAGTCTTAGACCCTCCAAGACAGCTCACTGCTTATCTCCTCTCCCTCAGCCCCTGGAAAGCAGCAGCCCTTCTCTCACTTCCCTCACATCCCGGAAAAGTAGCACGATTCACATTCCAGTAGTTTATGAGTGAAATCGCACTTTTGAACACAAATATGGGCTTTGCTAAAGTAGCACGATTTCCATATCCTTATTAGTTCAATCGGACTTTTCACCGGGGCAACTTTCTCCATTTTTAGAAAAGGGAATGAATATCTCTTGATATTGAATAATTAATTACCGCAAAAGCCGGATATCGCTTTTTTTTATCATAATGCATTGACCTATATACCTACGACCCATTGAACACGCTTTATTGCTAAAGAGAATTGGCCATCTAGAATATAGAAGAATCATTGGATAGGGCCTTGATACAGATCAGAAGAGCTGATACGGGAAATGCTACCAGACCGATTGACTTGCTTGGCCCGTTCTCGACCGTCCTTTGGACGACCGATGGCAGGAGAGAAAGATTCGACAGATTGAGATCGATCTCCCCTCCCCCCTTGCGTTAAGAACCTTTGTTCTTCGTCTACACGTGAATCTGCGTGCTTTCTAAGCGTAATCTCGTACTCAGTAGCTTGTTTCGCTCCCTCAATCTCGGTACTTGACCGACTCTTTCACCCTCTCCCTACCCAACCCGCACCTTGCCTTTACCTTTGCTTATTCCAGCCCTCTCTTGCCTTGAATCTTGCTTCCGGGTCCTACGGCCAAGGACTTAGAATCTCATTTGGTCTTTCTGGGGAGATTTGAAAACCTACCGTTAAGATATGCTCGGGGATCGAGAGCGGCCACCCTTGCTGGTGGAAGTGAAGCTTCGCAGTTCGGTCTTTTTCTACAGCCTCGTGGAACCCTTGTAGTAAATCCTGTGGCCTAGCTTCGATGGTGGATCATCGGAGTCAGTATCACACCGGAATTTCGAACTAGGTGATCCCCATTAACATTCCGCCCGATCATTGTGAAAGATGGGTAAGTTGTGAAAACTGTCACCGGCAAAGTGGCCATATCTCTCTGATCGCTTCCCTGGAATCTCCAAATAGAAAAGCTTTGGTTGGGTGAAGGTATGGCACAGGAGGGTTGCTCATCGATGAATTTGGATTCTCTTTCGCGCTTTTGAAAGGGCGGTTGTTGTGGGTTGCTTTGACTTGGATTAGAAGAAGAATGGGATTTGTAAGTGAACCCCCATCTCTCCTGATTATCAGCTATCTCTTTCTTAGGTTTCCGGAGGGGTATGCAAGCATACTGCAGGGCGGACACAGTCTTGCTTTTTACGTTTTCCCCGGGGAAAGAAATGTTTTCGGGTATGTGCATGACCTTGCGCACATAGCAGCTCTCAGCCCCCGTCGTAATATGGATGTCTGCCCGGCTGGTATATAGGGTACGATCCTCGTCATCTATTAGTACTTCGATTCCTCCAAATACGTCGCCCTGTCCGCTGTCTACCTTTATTTCGCTTTCCAAGGCCAACCGGGCTTTAGTATAAAAGGTCCACTTAAAGTGTACGGGCCGTTCATAATAGTCCCATGGGTCTCGACTGGTCGAAGCGTCAGTCATCAGCTGACAGACCGAGGGACCAATTGTAGGTAAGGCCGACATCGGCCATAAGGCTAAGCAGCTAACAGATTCAAGACGTTTAGGGAGTACGTGGCTGACGCTAAGAAGCCAAACGCGGAGGAATAGCTACGTGAGAGATGGGGGGACGGAGTGCCTTATCTGATGGGAACGTGAGCGCGTGGCAGTTATCGAGGAAGTGCTCAAGATCGTGGGTACAGGCCAGACGTCTATATAAGGAAGCTCTGAAGACTCAAAGAAGGATCCTCGATCAAAATCACGTCTTTCTCTTTTCTCCTAGGAGTCGCTATAACATGGCTAGGAGTTGCTGTAACTTAGCCTAGTTGTTAATTTATTCTACCTCGACCTAACGGCCTCGTATGAGAGCCATACCAAACCTGGTCACCGCCATCCATCTCCACCGTTCGCTCTGCATCGTTCAGTCGTATCAGCGGATCGCGATCGCTCCGTCGGCCACTATCATCTCCATCCTATCGCTACTGTGTCGTCTGCAGTGCAGGTACCGGAGAGTGTGTGTTGTAACATACTCGCTTTTGTACTTGTACTATCTGTGTGTGTTATAAAGAAAATCTGCTTTAGTCCCATTCCGGGTGCAAAGCTTTGTGTCACTGCGAACTGTGCAACCATTATTTATTTCACTGTCGATCCCACCTTGGAGAATTCTGTTCCCTTACTCTCCCCAAGCAAATCCTTCGAGACCTAAGGCTGACGTAGTCAGGGAAAACCCGGATCCCCTTCAGGAAATTCCAGACAAAGAGGTTTAGCGTTCCGCAGACCCAGGAAGTGTCGGCCCACGTACTAACAACGTTGTTTTGAAGGTTGGGGAATGGGATCGGTAGAAAGGTAGTCCAGCAAGAGATCACAAATAAGAGGGGTGATCAGTCCTCTTTCAATCCTTCATCTTCTTATGAGTAGCCGCCGCAGGGGGTCGTCAGTCTTCATCGTCCACGAGCATTGGGCCAACAGTCAGTCTAGCTCTCGCTCTTGTCCAATTTCCTTATCCTTGAGGGGGTCAGAGTAGTAGGCAAATCCAATTTCTTTTGTTGCATGCGGACCCGCTTGTGAGACTTCCAAGAAATTGAAGCGAAATGACAATCTGAACCTACTTGCTTACAGGATCCTTAAGGAAGGACTTTTGTACCTTTCTGTCTAGCTTGAGTTATCTGATAGTTCTCTCTCCTCGGCAAAGTGGATAGGAAAGAGTGATCAATTCCACTAGCTA
>JANAVB010022598.1:11757443-11864943 GCA_029216955.1 Iris pallida
GTCTCCTATCTTAACAAGGCTTCTCTTGGGAGAATGCTTCCTTTCAAGGCGCGTAGCGTTAAGCCCTCCATATATCCTCGTAACGTCGAGTCTTCGTTGGAAAGGGCGTTAGCTTCTAATAAAGAAAATCATTCTCATTCTAATAAATTCTTATATAATAATCATTCTCATTCTAATAAATAGAATGAGAATTCTCCCCCTCTTTCACTTCTTAGATAAAAAGAAAAGAAGCTGGTGTGGTAGTATTTGTATTGTAGCCAGCAATGGGTCTGTCGGCGGCGAGGAAGTCTTAAATGAAAGAATTGGCGTGGACACAACTCCCTTATCGAGGGAGACTGTGCTTAACGCTCTAACCGTCATCTTAGGACCCGTCAGATGACGAAGACCAGATAACATAAGACGCATAATGGTCTATTCAAGCCAATGTTCTGCCTCCGCGCTGAGGAAAATGTTCTTTCCTAACCTAACGAGGACTCGCTCTCATCGTGACATAGTTGAAGGCACGTGCAAGGATACATGGACATCCAACGGCATATCCTCGAGGATCTATCTTTTCCTAGAAGGCGAGCGAAGTGAGATCTTCCGTGCCTTAGAAATTGAAGAGGGCATTGAAGAAGAAGACTCAAAATGCGTCAGTGAGGAAATGCAAACCAATGATTCATTAAGGTCTCTTTATTTTTCCCACGTAGTTCGTGGGTCAAACCAACGATTCTCTTCTCAAAAAGAAGTAATAGATAGATTCTTTTTCTAGTATCACTTCTATCAATGCAATGAAAGAACCATCCCTTCCTATTTGTTATCCTGTCAGATAGAAAGAAAATGAGACCAAAAAGAGCCCTTCTTACTATTACTATACTAAAGGGGGTGGGTGAAGGGGGTTTTACAACCGGGGCAAAGGTTTATGATTGATCTCAGAGGCATTCTTATCATTTGGTAGATCCAAGTCCATGCCTTTCGGTTCACTCGGAGCTTTGGCAACCACCGTAGGAGGTGTGATGTACATGCACTCATTTCAAGGGGGTGCAACACTTCTCAGTTTGGGCCTAGATTTCTCCTATATACCATGACCGTATGGTGGCGCGATGTTCTACGTGAATCCACGTTGGAAGGACATCATACAAAAGCTGTACAATAGGACTTCGATATGGTTTTATTCTGTTTATAGTCTCGGAGGTTATGTTCTATTTTGCTTTTTTTGGCTTTTTTCATTCTTCTTTGGCACCCACGTAGAGTCGGAGGTATTTGGCCCCCAAAGGGATTGGGGTTTAGATCCTTGGAAAATCCCTTTTCTTAATACCCTTATTCTCCTTTCATCCGGAGCTGCCGTACTTGGCTCATCATGCTATACTCGCGGGGAAGGAAAAATGAGCTGTTTACGCTTTAGTAGCTACCGTTTTACTGGCTCTAGTATTCACTGGCTTTTCAGGAATGGATATACCAAGCACCCTTCACAATTTGGATAGTATTTACGGTTCTACCTTTTTCTTAGCACGGGCTTCATGGTTTTCAGGTGATTATAGGTACTCTTTTCTTGATCATATGTGGTATTCGCAATATCTTGGTCATCTGACCAAGGAGCTCACGTTGGCTTTGAAAGCAGAGCATGGTACTGGCATTTTGTAGACGTGGTTGGTTATTCTTTTTGTCTCTATCTATTGGTGGGGAGGTATATGAAATAACGAATAAGGATTGATGAGGCGCTTGCGGCAAGAAGACAAAGAGAACCGAAAGACTCAAGTAGTTGGCTTCTCTTCCACCAGAGATCAAATGTACGAATCATCATAGATGATAGACTGAAAAAAGCGGAATTTTGCTTGTGCAAAAGCGGTCAAAGGAGACCTTTCTAGTCTGTTCACACCTTTCTTTTGGTGGGTGTGAAGTAACGCACGCCGACCCTAGAAAGAGCACTTAGCCGTCAAGCCGTCTCGTCCGTAGTGCGCATATCTTCGGAAGGTGCCCCGCTAACTATATGGAAAGGGATATTTCTATCTTAACTTCCTCCAGTCATCAGTTCGACCCCATAGGCAGGACTCTAGTCAGAGAAGAGGTTTCTAGGCACAGCTACTCCAGGAAAGAGTCGACACCAGGGATTTCGGACATCACTTTATGCTAATTCAAACCAACCCTTCAGTGGATCTTGATTGAGTTGAGTTAAGGAGATGCCTTCCTTGTTTCGAGTTCTTGAGTTAGAAGAGAGACAGAAGACGAGAGCGGATTCATATGAGTTGTTCTTGTTTGAGTTGCTTTCCCCTCTTGTTGTTAAGAATGATGCTAAGGTTGTTAAGGAGTAAGGAGTGATGCTACGGCCTGAGGTCTAATCTCCCATTCCTAATGCTGTCTCTTGGCCAGCCCTCGGGAATTCTGTTAGATTAGTAAGCGAGGCCTATAGAGTTGCATTGGTAAACTAAACCCCTGGAATTGCTTGACTTCTGCCTCTCATTACTTCAATTGGCATTGTATCACGAGTGTAGGATTCCTTTCATGTTACAGGTTTAGCATCCCCATAGCTTTAGTCCCGTATGTTAGTGGTCGAGTGAGGAGATGATAATTTAGCAGCAAAGATAGAAGCTGGAGATTGGCCACAAAACCTCTTCTTTCTCAAGGAGAAAATAAAGAGAAAGGAAAAAGCAGAAGTCGCATCTGCTTCCTAGGGAAGTCAGTAAGCCAATTTCTTGGAAAGTTCTTTCGATCCGGAGGTTGATTGACAAAAGAGATTAGGGATAGGTAAGATTTTTTCCAGATTAGAGAGATGAGACTCGAGCTGTTTTTTATGCCAGCAAGGAGTCGGGATAGATAGGACAGGATAAGCTAGGGCCAGGGCCAGTTCCCGGTCTCCTTATGCTGTAACAAGTGCTGGAGCGAAGGACTGAAAATCCTTGTGTCAGTGGTTCGATTCCACTTCTAAGCTAGGGTCGAAGGTCTGGGCTTATCGTCAGATTGAAAGAGTAGAAAGGCAACCTGAAAGACCGATTTCTTTTATTTCATAACCTCGCTAGAAGTACGATTTGAAGGCAAGGTAAACCGGTAGCAAGCTAGGGCTAAAGTCAGTCCTTTATTTAATAGATAACTATAATATAAGGAAGAAAGCCCTGAAAGCGGCATCTTCCAAGGAAGCGCAGGATCCGTCCAAGCGATCAAAGCAAGCCGGTTTGAGAACAGGCTGTGAGCCCTTGGCGACAGAGAGTGAAATAAAAGATCTCAAACTAGCTCCTTAAGAGAGAAGCTAGATGCCTTGAATGAACCAAAGCAAGTGTCCTTTCCTGGTCTATTAGCTTCCCCTTATCAAGTCAGTCAAGCAATAATATGGGGCGGGACTAGCTTGAAAGCAGTCCGAAAGCATGACATGAATTCAAGCCAGTCTGCTTCGGAGAATCATATTCGACTTCCTTGACTCTTCTCTCCCAGCGAATCATAAAATCTAGTGCGGTCAGTAAATGCATACATAATTTGGATTGGAATCCCGGGATTGAGAGACAGATATTCGCTTGGTCCGATATTGGATCATTTGCCGCTCACTCGCTTTTTTTTTTGCACTGGATCGAATCGGGTCACTGGGAACGGATTAGCTTATTGGCAGCTCCGATGCCGCCACGGAGCCTTCATTCGCCGGTTCTTGGCACTTGGGGAAAAGAAGATGAATCTGAAGGCTTAAATGCCGCCCCTCGGAAGATTGAGAATACATCGTTGGTTCCATTGCTTTCCTGGGCTCGGGATCCGTGGGCATTTCTTTATAATATTAATAACAGCGACTGATTGCCTGGTTCGATCCTCGCCTTTCCTTCGCTAATGGGCACGGTAGTTCCCGGAGTGGAATTGGGTGGGGAGATTGGGATTGATAAATAAACGGAGGGTTACGCTTCGCCAGGAGAGGCTGAGGACGAAAGATCGGGAAAACTGGACTAGGCGGACCAGGACAAATCTTTGTAGTTGCACCCATAGGTTCGGTGTTGACGAGCCTGAGCAGTGGATGGCCCGGACTCGGAGGAAAGAGCAGAAGAGGGTGGAGAGCCAAACATTCTGATCCACTTCTGCCTGATCCTGGCATATATCGTCGACTTGTTGGCAAGCTCATCTACTTGACTGTCACTCGCCCCGACATCTCCTTCGCCGTCAGTAGTGTCAGCCAATACATGTAGTCTCCTACGGTCTCTCACCTCCGTGCCGTTGAGCGCATTCTCCGCTCCGGTACTTGAAGACCTCTCCTGGCCAGGGGCTTCTCTATAGACCTTCCTCCTCACTATCTCTCACTGCATTTGCTGACGCGGACTATGCCCGGTCTGTTGATGATCGCCGCTCCACTAGTGGATACTGTACCTTCTTCGGAGGCAACCTTGTCACATGGCGTAGCAAGAAGCAGACGGTTGTAGCTCGCTCGTCTGCTGAGGCTGAGTATCGATCCATGCTGTCTCTGAGCTGACGTGGCTCAAGAGCCTCTTGACTGATCTTGGTGTTTCGCTCGCTTCTCCTGCCTCTCTCTATTGCGACAACAAAGCCGCCATTCATCTTGCTGAGAATCCAGTCTTCCACGAGCGCACCAAGCATATTGAGGTTGACTGCCACTTCATTCGGGACAAGGTTAAGCTTCGTGAGGTTCTCTTGCAGCATGTTCCTACTGCATCTCAGTTGGCTACTACTCCCTGTCGGTCGCCTCCGGTCGCCTCGCCCTCAATTTCGTCACCTTCTCTCCAAGCTAGGCTTGCTTGCTAATTCGACTAGAGCACATAAAGAAGGCCAATGTTGCAACGTGAATGTCCCGTATAGCATTCTCTAGTTGTTGGCTGTTTCTAAAGATATTACCGACAACCTCCTTATGGAAGGCGAATACAGCGAAGTGAGGCGGAGTGAGAAAGGGAAAGCAAACGAATCGAAGCAGTCTTCTGGCTCGAAAGCAAGAAAGGGAGGCGACCGTAGGGAGGCTAACGAGGCTCGTCAATGGCTTGGCTTCAGGTCTATGTTATGGCGAATGGAAGCGCAGATTAGCAGGTGTCCGCTTGACTCAGTCACAGTCTAGCCGACCAACTGGTACGCACTCGAAGCCTATGTTCACTAGAGCAATTGAAAAAGGTATGGTAGTGATCTCACTCCACGCATTGCTCACTTTTTTCATCCAAACAGTGCACAAACTGGGCATGGTGATGGGAGGAAGGTTCAAGGATAGCCCTTCCATTTCTTTTATGCACCATATGCTCTACTTTGGAAGCACTGATTTCAATCTTCCTACTTTCTTTGCTGCACACGAATCACGGCCACAGTTGCTTGAGCGACCTTGCGTCCCAACCTTCTTGCTTCTCGACTTTCTTTGGTGCCAAAGACCGATGACTAGTTAACCGACTCCTGGTCGACATGAGGAAGATAACTATTCTTCTGGTAAAGTGGACTCAAATCAATGAAGTGAACAGCTTTGTTTGAAGCCAGGACTTGCTTGTTGAAGCTTTGCTTCCCCTAATTCCAAAAAACACAACACACAGCAACTATCGGACTTATCTTTGATAGCGGTCATAGGGAGGGTTCAGAAAGGATCTGATCGTAGATAGAGACTGAAACCAGTGCGCGAGGGTAGGGGCGGATGTAGCCAAGTGGATCAAGGCAGTGGATTGTGAATCCACCACGCGCGGGTTCAATCCCCGTCGTTCGCCCATAAATAAATGGACCATTTGTTACGGAGACACAAGACAGACCTTTCCCAACGTCCATTTTTTCTGCAAGAGTCAACTCGAGGCTTTCAAACGCATCCATTGGTATTCGATTGAAAATCTTCACCATAGATTCGCGTCCCCTACTTGCTGAAAGCGCACAAATGGAACATTGATCATTCATTGATGGAAGTTTTTTCTTAACTGGCAGTGAATGTTCATTTCTGAAACTCCCTATAACCACGGTCATCAGAAGCACTCTCGGTGCAGGTAAATCAAGTAATGAAAGTTCCAGATGTCCTTGGGAAAGAGCTGAAGAGATACTTATCCGAACCAGATCAGTCCACTGCATAGATACATGAATGAAAAGGGAATGATCTTATCTACTATGCTGGTAATAAGGATGGTCATCCCATGGGAGATTTGGTTGCCAAGTAGCAGCGAGTTCAGCATAAGTATGAACACACCAAAGGATTTGGAAAGAATGCCTATATCCTATCTTGACTACAAAAATGCATTCTTCGAACTCCTAAGGTTTGATAACAAAGAATACAGTCACACATGGACTATCAAGTTTGATAAGTGCTTCAACCCCTGTCCCATTCCAGAATGGTTCAGGAGAACATGGTGGCCTGGTCCAACAATGGAGAGAATGCCTATCTTCAACCTGATAAGTTATGGCCATTGCGCTACACTTGAAGATATTTCAAATATTGAAGTAGACTGCATTTGGCAAGGGATGGCGAATGAGAAATCGGGATGGAAGTGGGAATTCACCGTTGATGAGGCAGACGGAAAGGTTAATCTCTACAGAGTTTACCAAGAGGGTTGATCTGCATAAACAAGCTACCCTAGATGAATACTATATGGCACATCACAACAAGATCATCGAAGGGCTGATATCAGAAGTGACGTATGAAGTTATCAATACTGCTGGTGTTAGTGATAAGAACGAATCTTCTGACTAAGCATCGCACTATAAAAGCAGATTCCTCTACTTTTGTCGGACGTGGTGAACAGGGAGATTCGTATCTTTCAAAGATATTGGATGGGACATAAAGCTAAAGATTCCCCAAAAAGTGTATAATTGACTCTTTATCTAGAGCATAATCTTCCCCAGCCAGGCTATAAAAAGGGCAGCCCCGCGTCAGATGGTATCAGTTGTTCTCCCTCTTGCTTCAGTGAGAGTTCTTGTAAGAGTGTGAGAGTTGTTTGAGTTTGAGAGTTTCCTCCTCCTTCTATTACCTCCCGGCACGGTCAGTTCAGTGAAAGTTCAGTTCAGTTGCAGCTGGTAGTGCAAGGAAGGGAATCCTGCGACGATGATGAGGGCCCGAGCGGGTATTCCTTAGTTTACTGGAAGTGCTTTAAGGAAGTGTGACCCTTATGACGAGCTATTCGAACTATGCTCATCCGAGACAGCTCAGCCAATTCTTTCTATTTTTCCGAGGAAGCATGGTCAAGTGCCAAAGACTTTGACTGACTTTCAGGATAGAATGAAAGCAAGAAAAGAAGACGGGCCTTAGCCAATGGCTTTACCGGTGGGTCCTTCCTGTCAAACTGGTATTTTCCTTATGACTCCGACTGTGGTTTACCTGAGATTAGACCGATTCTCCTCCTGCTGCTCAACCAGCTCGGTCTGACCTGACTTTGACTTCTGATCGCTGGTCAATGAAAACCCTAGATCCTTAGCTCAATCCCTTGCTTGTTCTAGCCTTACCAATAAATTACCCACCTCTGCTTGGTCTATGCTAGCTCTCTTGCTTAGCCTTCCGCTGCTCTAGTTGAACCACCCAAGACCTGCTTGTCTTACTAGTCTGGTTGAGCTAACCGAAACCTGTCCTCTTAGCTTCCTGCTTTGACCGCACTAGACCTTCCTATCGCTTAGTTTGCTACTCTGGCTGACAGCTTCTGGCTACTTACCTCTTGTTCACCGCTGACTACAGTTTACTGCTTTCTGGTCAACTCAAACAGGGATGATTAGCCGTATTTACTAACTCTAGTTACTGGGATACTTATATCCTAGAAAAAGGGTGTTCTCAGCTTACGTTTCTTACCGGACTACTTTACTGCTGAAAATCAGGACTAGCCGCCTATGCTCTTTCCTGCCTTGCTTCCCATATAGCTAACGACTATGCCTTATGGTACCGCGGCTTACCCTACTGCTTTGGTTGAACTACCTCCTGACACTGCTGCTTCCCGATCTCTTGCTGTCTTTAGCGCTTCGCTTCCCTCGCTTGCTCTTCTATAATGCGTTCTTTCTCTTTTTTGAATTCAGCATTGAAAAGAGATCACTAGGGAATTGAACCGCTAGTACCGATTCCTTCTGATCTGATTGAGTGGGATGCTTATCCGGTGTTAGTACGGTGGATGCATCGAATTTCATGTGTTAAGCATAGTGACACAGATCCCTTTAATAGTAATAGTGAAAGCAGCAATCCCTTGCCTCCTGGTATTTCCCTTGCTTTCGGGCGAAGTCCTTTCGTACCATGCCTCTAATTTCCTTATATAGTGGAACAACCGATTCCATAGGTATTCTGGCTTGATAAATGCTATCCAGCTTAAGAATGAAATTCTTTAGAAGCCCCATCGGTAGCAAAGGCAGAAGGAAAAGGCTTAGTCACCAGTTTCATACGAACTCACGAAGAAGGAAGGATGCCAAAAATCCATTCCGGCTTTCCTAAACTAAAAGGAGATCTTTGTCGATGCTCGTAGCGCATAGAAGGCAAATGTGGGGTAGGCCACAAATCCCGACTTCTCTCGTCTTAGTGTAGTGGAACTTAAATACCCGAGTGAAGGAAATTCAATAGGTTGAGGGGGGGCAACTCACTGATTTTCCTGGGGTTAGGGGAAGGAAGGCCAGTACAGCGTACTTTCATAAAGGCAAGGCGATCTTGAAAGGAAGACTCTTTAGCAGTCCCACAACGCGTAACTAGATGGGAATAGCTCATGCCCAGCTCGAGGGAAATTCCTCTTTGATAACATGGATCCATTTTCTAAGAAGAAGCGGCTATTCTATTGGACTGATTTCCTTGCTTGTCCTTGAATCGGGATTCGATTGGTCTTCTGTGTAATGGAGCTCTTTTAGCCTTGGCACGAAGGCTATGATATGAGATGGTTGGGAACGAAGGAACTTCCGGGCTTCGATAATTCGTTCTTAGCAAGAAAAGAATCGAGGGTAGCAGTCCTTAGCCAGGCCTCTATTAAATCGGTTTAGCGTGGGCCGACTAAGCTTTTTCATTGATTGAGTCCAAAAGAACGGGGTTGGATGCGAGATTCGATGATTTAGAATAGAAGTTCAATAACCCGCTTAAACGCTTTTTGAGTTCAAAAGGAGATTGGTTCTCATTCTTGAGAGATAGGAATCATAGCCTATTCTAGTAGCCCAGCAAAGAAGTCAACTTCTGGGATGGCGAGAATCCGGATGCCGAGAAAGAGCTCTTTTCAGGTTTTCATTTCAGGAGGAAGAGGAATCCGGTGGTAGCTCAAGGCTTTACAATGAATACGAATACCAAGCGCAAGGCAATCTTTTAATACGTTTTTGTCAGAATTCCTAGTCGAAGGGATCGATCTCACAACCGGCTCAGCGAAAGGCGATCCGCACATAGCCGTTAGATTAGATCCGGACTGGAAGATCTTTTAGATAGGCTCTTTAACAGAGAGGTCGGGCTAAAAGACAGAGGCTGCTTGCTTCCTTGGTAGTATGTTCCAGAGGGAGAGGGCTGAATTGATAGCTTGACCTGAGTGGATTAGTCACAGCGACCCGTGGAGAGGCGGTGTCGAGTCCATGCAGACTATCAATTAGTCTAGTCATTCCATATAGGATTACTAGATAAAGAGCGAGTGATCACCCATGAGGAAATGGGCATTGTCTAAATCCCTGTTATAAGAAGTTGAAAGAACGTTTTCACTCGGCCTTTTCCAGCATTCATCTATCTTTTCAGTTAAGTGAGTCTTGAAAGCAAGCCCTTTACGCCTTTCTTTGTTGTGAGCTCTTTATCCTTCTCCTGGAAAGAATGCCCATACCATAAGAGTTGCCACTGTGAGATATAGAGGTGAAGATGGTGTCCTGATAAAAGATAAAGGGCAGGGGATGCGGACGATATTAGAAGTCCAAATAAGCTCCTGCATCAGTAATGCCAACCACCTGAATCAGAGAATGCTCCAGTGGGATTGGAGGCACAATAGAGATTCCATTCCTTGGGTTCTCATAGAGGTATTGGCCCACATATGGAAGATAATATGCCACAGGAATTCTCCAAGAAGGAAGGTATGGCCTTGGACCAATGCCACTCAGCAATAGCAACTGAGGACTTCCAAGGGCACCAGCTGCTAGCATCACTTCACCATTTTCTCGCACCATTGCATGGTGAAACCGTCCCATTTGATCACGATAAACCACCCCGATTACCGATAGCCTTGACCTGGAATACTGTTTGTTAAGTAGATGCCAACAATATTTTCTCAACACTTGCATACACGGCAACTTTCATGTTCATAGCATTTGCATAATTGAGAAGATCTGCAGCACTGTGTCTCCTTCCTGAAGGGTCAAAAGTGGAGCCATCAATCTTAGTACCCAGCAAATGAATCAAAGCGGAAGCCATTATATGGTTCAACCCCAGCTTCCAACAATCCATCTCTAACTGCTGATTGCCAACTCCGAATTTATGGCCTAAACACCACTTCCTTCTCAACCCACTCCTATGACTGGTTCACAATTGGGAGGTCCCAGTTGATACCTGATCTCTGATAGAAGTCAGGATCTGCTGCTCCAACCCCGTATCTACTTGTGATGCACCTGGGTTGGTTTGGCCTCTTCCGTAACCCTTGCCGCTGATGGTTATGGGTAAACCACAGTAAAGCAGAAAGGAAAGCCTCTCGGAGAACGTTTTCGTCGCCGTTAAAGCCGAGAGAGAAGTCTCTAAAGCCGCTATGGTCTGGGCTCTCACTCACGTCGTCCGTCCCGGGGACTCCATTATCGGTTCGCATATAGATCGTCGTGGCATAAAACCATTATCCCTTCGCTTCGATTCGGCAAGGATCTTTCCTAAGCCACCCTGAGATCGAATTCCTTATTCACATTTCCTTGACCTCTCGTCCTCCTAAGCAAGCTTTCCTATATTCCTTTCCGGTTCGTTCTAGCTCACTCGCACACTGAACTAATCCGTCATTAGAAATGCCTAGGAATGGATCTTACCCACGGATAAAGGTTGCTTCGTTTCCCGCCGGGGCAGAAAGTCAATCTGAGAAAAGTGAGTCAAGTGCACAAACAGTGACTGGATTGGACTTATCTTGAGGCCTATGTGCTTCTGTCTTAGGAAAAGCTGTGATATCCTACCCTGTGCTTGTAAGGTACTTCATTCTCCAGTCAGAAGTCTGAGTCTTTTCACCAGTCTTAAGGGGTGCGTCAATCTCTTCTTCAGTAGTGGACTGCCTGGCTTTAGTTTTGCTCTATATGCTCAACGGGAAGGAATTAGGTGTCTTCCTTTCTTTCTTCTTGTCTTCTTTTCTTTCTTTATTCGTTCATAGAAAGGGCTTTTGCTGCAGAGGGGTAGGAAAAGTGAGGAAGCCCTTGATCTGGTTCGAAAGGATTTCCACCCTAAATGGGAGTAAGCTGTTTGATAGTCTAATTCCCGTCTGAAGCCGGCGGTTTCCGATCTGATAGGCCCCCGAAGCGTGCTGAGATGTCTGAGCTACAAGAGTGGACCGGACCTCCTCCTCCGGACTGTGATGAGGACTTTCTCGCCTTTGGAGGCTCAGTTTGTTTGCTGCAAACTCTCCAACGAGGCTGGAGTTGGGGAAGCCCGTCCTTGTAAAACGTCAAGCTTATCCAACCGTTGCCCTTGAGGGGTCACGGTCGTCTTAATCGTCTGGACTGATTATATTATACTCTCAATTCGACCGTTCATACCCTTATAAGGTAGTTCATGACATCCGTGGGTTAGTATTAAGCAGTTGTCGCAGGCCCGGAGGCGGCAAAACCTGGTGGTGGAGCAGAAAGAGGAGACTGAGCAGCCGTTTCTGCCCGAGTTACGGAGGAGTCAGTAGACCTCACGGTGATTGGGACTGAATCTGTTGCCATAACAGATGTCGGTTCGAACGAGGGCAATTTATTGCCGGAGCGAAGAGGCACAGTGCGGAGGTAAGAGCATAAGCTAAAGAAGCAGAAAAAGAAAAGAAGGAGTTCCAGGATTGGAAGCCAGACATAAAAGAAAGACCTACCCTTTTGCAAAGCAAGCTCTAGTGGTGGGCTGTCTTCCTGGTCCCATTTCAGTCTTTTTCATCGACATAGTCAGAAGCAATGGATGTTGCAAACACACAAGCGAGAAATAGAGAATAATATAGATATTAAAAGGTCTTCTGCACGCACAGGACAGAGAGAAGACGGGGGCATTCTCTTCAAATTACAGACGTTAGCAATCACGGTCAACAATCGTGAATTGAATTAGCCTCGAGTCAGGCGGAAGTTCTTTCGCTCTCAACTATTGGCCCGAAAACTAGAATCAGAAGGAGAACTTGAATCTTTCTATCCCGGACAAGACGCAATCCGTCAATACCAGGCAAAGTCCTTACTTACCAGACCCGGCTCAAAGCGAGAAAGACCCGGCAAGACGCCCATCTCTCTCTTCCTTTAACAATTGCTCACGTGAAAGCCTTTTCGGTGTCAAAGAGTCAACTATAGCAATTCTTGGGCCAATCGTTCTATGCTTTATCTTTCTTTCTGTCTTCGAAGTCGTAGAGCGAGCTTATGCTTTTGCAGTAGTAGTCCCATCCCCTTAACCTTTATTGGTATCAGGGACATCTCCTTTTGCGACTAAATTAAGAAAAACGGGCTTTGCTGTGCTTGCACATGTACTCAGGCACCGGGTAGGTATGCAATCACATCTCGGTCTCTCCTCTTTCTTGTTAGTCCTTGGCTCGGGCTGGCCCTTTCGGATTAGCTTGTCTTCCTAGCTGCCTTTCTTTTCCCTGCCTTATGACTATCGTACATAGAAGAATGATTGGCAAAGCACTCGACCAAAGCCCTTAGCTTCTAACTTCATTCATTCGAAAGGTCGATCATAGCTGGAATTTAGGAGCAAATCCTGAAGAAGGCGAGAGCTAGCTTAGGGGCCCGCCCCCTCCTAAAGCCATGAGAGTTGGTCAGAAAAACGTTCTCATCGACTATATTGAGGAGTAAGGAAAGGGCTTCCATGACAATGAGGTCCTTCTTGCATGGGCTTGGGCTTGCTTTGATGATGGGTAGGCTTGTTGTGCTTTGGCCCTTCTGTGGGCTTCCATCGAGGTTCTGAAAGACAGGCCAAAGTCTTCATTTGTAGGACTTTCTTTGATGGTTCATGTAAGCTTGGGTCTTTCATTCGGGCCCTCTTGGGACACCCTGTGGGCCAATACGTATAAGCTTGGGCTTTCTTAACGTGGCTCATTTGACGACTCAGTACATGGATGTCACGAGTCTATTGGCATGGAATCTTTTCTACGTAAGCAGGTTGTGCAAAGTTTGTTTGTTCATACAGGCAGTGTGATTTGGGGAGATTTTGTTTGCTCCGCAAGGTAGCCAGAGCCAGCCAGTTTTTCATTAAATAGGCATGATAGTCTTCAACTGAAGAAAAGTAGTGCGGAGAACTAGTAAAAATTGTGCCTGCCATCCAATTCGTGACGCATGGCGAGATTCTTCTATATTCTATATCTATAATATGTTCATTCATACCAATATACCTGCTAAAACAAACCAACACATTATCAACCCTTTCCCGGTCATCAATCCTGCAATACCAAATTCCTCTCCGCCCTCTGCTCGGAAACGCAATTCCCATGCTCACAGCCAGTTAGAGCAAAAAAAATCCACTCCCGTCTTTCTCCACCTCACTCTCGTAAATGTCCTTCCAAAATCCTAGCGTGACGTGGATGATCCGCCGAATCCATTGCTGACTTCACCACGATCGATTAGGTGAAACGGTTCTGCAAAGTTTGTTTGTTCATACAGGCTGCGTGGTTATAGTACTCAGATTGTGCCAGCCATACAATTCGTACTGCATTGGCGGAATTTCTCTACACTCTATAAATAGAGGCTCTATAAGCTTTTGTGCTCTACAAAAAAAAAACACATAAAAGAGTTTTCTACCAGTGTATATCGAGAAGCCATGGCCCTCCCTGCTCAAATTCTCGCCATTCCCCAGCGACTTGCTGAAATTAACGTTGAAATACAAAATATAGAAAATGCTCTTCGAAATACTCGAATAATGTTAAATGGTTTCTGGAGGCATCTTCGCCCCGCGAACCCGGCTGCTATTGAAGCCCGAATGGGAGCAAGCCGTCTAAGAATTCGGGAACTAGAAGAAAGACTAAAGAGACTACGCCAGGAGCAGCAGGCACTGATCGTGGAGGCAATCTGCCTTGGTGCCCGAGAAAACTAAAATAGTCCGTCGACTCTTTTTAGTTTGAGAAGGTTTCAATTAAATAAGTGTCTGTAGACGTTTGTTTTCATGTCTGGTGTTCTTTGTCTTTTTTTAGTGGAGATCTACTCCGGTGCTTACTGGAGATAGACTCCTATCTATGCTAACTATCTTTGTTTGGTTTGATTTATTATGTTTGCATGTATGGTACGGACCTAGTGTAAAATGTTTACTACTTAATCTTAATGCTATGCTAATATAATAATTAATAAAGACTTTTTCCCAGAATTACTACAATCCCTTGTAGAAAAAGGTGGGTTAACTAACGAAAGAAAGATGGGACCAGATGCATTCTTAAAAGAAAGCGCTTTGCCTTACCTATGATGCAAGGAATAATAGACTTACATCACGATCGACTAAAAGGAAAGTAGCCCCAGAGAGGGGAAAAAATCCAGTTCGTGAGATGGCCTTATTGGTCATATAGATGTCTTTACGCCTTTCTTTTCTCGGCTAGTAGAGATGGAAAAGGACCACCCGATTCTGCATAAGGCTATTCTCGGCTAGTAATCATTTCCTTAGGCCACTCCATTCCCAGCTGATAGAACAGCCATCCATGTTGTTTTTTATCAAAACCTTATGGAGAAAGGAAGAAGACGAACGATAGACAGAGCAAAAGCACTTTTCACAAGGCGGATGGGTGATGGCTAAAAGTTTTCCCTCTTTCTTATATTTTTTTAATCTGTATACATGCAATTCCCTCGACACTAGAAGATATTTTCCTACGGATCAAGATCAAATTCCTTTACATAGGAAAGGAAGAAGCTTCGAAGCTCAGTCCGCTATTCGGTCATTCCTGGGCATTCTTCGCTGGTACTGGTATAAGATTCTCTGGGTGGCTTATGACTCTTATAGTTCGAACTCTTCTCATAACTCTTCCTTTTTTCTTTTTCCCCGACCTCACTAAGTTTCTTTCTTTTCTGAGTCTGAAACTACAATAGACGGATCCACTCAAACTCCTAATAGAGAACCTGGTGGGAAATGCCAATTTCGATCCCATATCCGGTGAACGAAAGGCCAAGGCGAGCGAAGTGAGGACCAGGCGCAAGGCCAAAGGAAGCATAGTAGAGAAAAGCTCTTCCTGATTCAAGTCTTGGAGGAAGGGCGGCAACTATCAGAGAGGGGGCCCCGGCAAAGTCAGCATCTTACCAGGCTATTTCATTATTAATAGAACCCAACTCGGCTAAGTCCTTAGCAAAGGCCGACGTCCCATCCCTCCTCTTGTTTGATTCCGTGCACGAGTAAGTACCCGTAAATCGTAGAGAAGAAAGAGCGGGCAGCCTTATGTAGTGACCTGTTCTGTCATCGAGATTACCGAACCCACTCCGCGGTAAGAAGACCGAATGAAACGATCCCTTCGGTTTCGTTTTTGATAGGTTTTGATAGGCCAGGTTTTTATAGGTCAGGGTGACATAATGACTAGGCTTCATCGCATGAGAACATTGTTGCTGGTAGAGAAGTAAGGTCAGTGAAGTGACCGTTAGGGAGGTAATAGAGTTGAGCTAATGCTCTATGTCACACTTAACCTAAGGAAAGTAGGCGCAAACCACATGGGAGATATCCATTCTGTGTATTTGATCGTCCGGTACGGATAAAAGAAAACCTGCCTGGAGTAATCGTTCGATCTCCTCGATCATCTGCTGAGACATAAGCATATGAAGCATATTGGTTCTTTGATAACCGAGAGATAGGATACCTAGTTGAATGAATGCAATGGAGCCGGTCATCCGTCAAACCTCTCGCATTTAGGAAATGCTTTCCGGAAGGGTGCCCTGGAATCGAGATGATGAAGGTTGAAAGACCTGGTCCATGCTACTGGGTTGAGATCCACTCCATGGGTGACAGCCAGGGATGAACTTCTCAACGGGACCAGAAAGAGAAAATAGAGAAGAATGCGACCTGAGATCAAAAGCTGCTCGGAAGAGGTCACGGATTGCCCGGAGTGAGAGGCAGGATCAGATCGGAATCAGTCCACTTTTTGTCGATTACCCCAAAAATGGATAGCCAGTCTGAATGCCACCAGTAATTATGGCCAGACATAATGGATGAGTCGGAGATGGCTCGAAAAAATGCTTTTTTAGTTCGAGTTTATAGATAAAGGAAGGAAAGACTCTTCCTCTTCATGATGCATTACTCATCCTTAAAGCTGAGGGGCACCGACAGGCTTTGAGCACCCGGGATAGGAATTCCATAACCGATATGCCTCTTTCGGTGTTTTTGTCTATTACGCAGGGGCAAGTGAATTGATAGGATAGAATATCCCCCAGGCATGGCAGTTATCAGCAGCTTCGCCCACTTCTTTATTGAAACACAGGAAAGCACCCTCAACTAACTAGTGAACCTACTAGCTTTCTTAGAAGCTGCCTTTGATTAAAGCTCACTTGGAACTGGCTCGTTAGGTTAGGAAGCACGCCGGAAAGCCCCATTCGTCCCCTACCCTTCGACCTGTACCCAAACCCGAAATCGTATAAACTAAACCCCTTCAAATAGTGCCTGAGTCATTCATGCACCAGCATCTATAGCAGAAGCTATTCCTTCATGAGCGCTTACCGTAGTATGAGAGTGTCCGGTTCTGATGGCGCCTATTCAAACTATCTCATAGTGGAACGAAGTACTTCCCCTCTGACGCACCAGAAAGAGTCAAAGGTACCACACGGCCGTCAACTCTAACTCAAACAGCAACAGGAGCTGGAGCTGTAGCAGCTTCTTGGTGTGGGAGCTGCTGGAGCAATAGGAACTGGTGTCGGAGCATGAACAATACAATATTCAGAGCCTGACCACCGAAGCATTTGAATGACTTTCCACAGAAGAGAGCTTCCACTTCAATACACAAATAAGAAAGACTACTGGCATTAAGGATTAGGTCCTTCTACTATCTTCGATTCGATAAGGGGATGCTCTTCGACGAGTGAGCTTGTGCTGCCGTTCTGCTCTATTTTCTTTAGGTAAACACCATATCCCTCTCTCTGTTGGTTATGTACAGGCACCCTGCTCTGCCTGCCTCTGAAAAAGAATCATTCCTGGTTCCAATTCAAAACTAACCTTGCTGCTGTTCTAAGCGGATCTGGCTTTCAGCTTCAAAGGCCCGACCCGGAAAGCGTTGCCTGCTTATCATTTCTCATTCCAAGGAGCTTCCTTGGGAGGCTCCCTTATGGACATGGAAGGTCAGTCAAACCTGCCCGGCCTTCTCACAGATACCCCCCGCAACCAATGTGGGCTAGTAGAGGTCCACTTGCTTCACTGACCTACCCCACGCCTGCTGCCTCCCCATGGTTTCAGAGCCGGTCGTGTTCTCTAGGGTTTCGAACAGGAATCAACATCTCTATCGGTGCATAGGAAAGGAGCCGTCGTCGATCACGCTTATCTGGCCTAAGAGCCAACTAGAGGGAATAATAGTTCAGTTCTTCCTACTTCCCACTTCTACATCATCCATCTCCATTATCCTATCCGCTTCTTCATGGCCCATCCATACTAGTGAGTTAGTTCTGCCGGGGTCTATCTATAAAGCCAAGACTAGCTTACGGCACGTAGGCCTTTTTCGCCAGCACTTGACCCTGTAAAGTAGCTGCGACCAATCAAGACTTTCTCGCTTGTGAAGTAAAAACTGGCTGCCTATAAAGATGCTTCACAGCACACTTCCTATATCTGTCTCCAGCCAATGCATGATTTTCGATCAACGAAAAGAGGTTCTTCCCCATCCAACAAGGCAGCTTTAGAGGAATTTGATGCAATGGAGGTTTCACTCCTATCATCATGTGTGGATTCTTTGCTTCATCTTAATTCTTTGACTGCCGAATAGGGGAAAGTCCCGGCGGCCAGTTAGAACAGAAAGAGCTCTACCCTAATAGTAGGACCCATCCACCCTCTCGTCAACGAGCTTAAGGCTGATTGGAGAGAGCCATTTCCTAAGCGATAACTAAATCCTGCTCGAGGTCGGAAAGAAGATTCTCCTGTTCTTTAGGATGGAAGAAAGACATTCCTGTTGGCTTGGTTAATCTGCGAGTGCAAATGCGCCAATCTTAGTGGATTTCTCAACCAATGAACAATTACAGTTCACAGCGCCCTTGACTAAACTAAGAGAAGGTTTCGTCTTGCTTTCGACTAGAAGAGAAGGGCATTCAAAGAGATTGGATTGCCCTCACCGATTCTGGACCGGACACTGAAGCAACAGCTTCTTTTTTCGTATAGTGATAACGCTCTTTCTTTCTTAGCGCTCCGACCACCTTTTGTCTAGTAAGGGGAAACCCTAGATTCATGTCCTATAAATAGGATCTTGCCCCCTTAGAATATCGTGTTTATGCATAAATGGCTATCCAAACCTATCTTTTTTCAACTCTCTCACGGTCGTCTCCACATTTGAAATGGAATACGTCTTCAACAATTCGATTGAAAAAGATGAGTCTTTCTCTACCGTTTCCTGACATATGACTTATAGAGTGACTAAGGCGCTTTCGAGCCACCTATGCTTCTTTTGCTTTAGTCGTTGGGAGTAGTTAGGGCCGGGCAGGCAGCCAAGGTCACGTTGTCGACCTCTTTCAGCCAATCTATCTAATGTGCAGGATCAAACTCATTCTACTCTGCTCGTCCTTTATTCCTAGATGCGAAGAATAGCCCTCTGTACCCAAGGGATGCAAAATTCCGTCATGGGCTGTATCCGAGAGAACTGGTTAAGATGTGTCTGTGAAAGGACACTTTGCCGTAGGTCACCGCTCCGTGGGTTCGATTTCACTTCTTTTTTAATGTAGTAGAAGTAGCTCACTATCTTTTAGGAGAGCATAAAGCAAAAGTTAGCACCATATTCATGAAATGCTAAAACACGGCATTCTTCGTTCTCTCTGTCTCACTTTTGATGTACTCTTAGACCTGGTGGAGATCAACCCCTCTTTCTTCAACATGAATGAGAAGAGCCAAGTGTGCTTTCGCCCCTTCGTTATAGAAGTTTTTGTGCGCTAAGTAGAAAGATGAAACTTCTTCTTTCCTAAATCTCCGTTATGAGTTCTCTTCTTACTGACAGAAGCCAACCGAGACTTCGAAATCTGATTGGTGATAGACTGACTGGATACTTGATCTTTCCACTCCATGTGCTCAGGAAAACTTTAAGATGATGAAATGGTTGAGCTAGCTACTAAGTCAAGAAGAAAGTGCTTTTTGCAATTTTAGAACCTTCAACCCTAGATAGATTGACTTTTGAGCTATACCCTATCTACTTTTAGATAGCAGGATGTTTAAATACTCAATTACTCGCTTTTTCCTCTTTCTAAGAAGATCTAAGGAAAGCGTCCTAAACCTAAAGAAGCTTGACTTTACGGGAGCAAACCATACGAGACATGTTCAACTAGGCATGCTAGCCTAGGATTTTGATTAGTGCCATTCCTTCTGTGTGAAGTATTGGAAAAGCTATATCTCAACTAGGTGTAGAAGCGTAATTCTATTCAAATGAAAGTAAACGGGTAGATCGTGGATACCATATAATATACTCTGATGAAGCTTCTTCTTCGGTAGTTTACCTTGACTCAGTCTTTGATAAAGCCACTAGTGAATCGCATGTGCGGTTGGCATCTATTCCCATTCCCCTATTTGAAAGAGCTTCATCGGCCTTTCTATAAAGAGCCTAGCAAGAACCGATTCAGATTCAATTGTTCGAGGAAGAGGTATATCGGCATCTTCACTAGTTGCCTTTCAACAGTTCCTTCTCTGCTCGCACCTTCCCTTCAGTCTAATTGGCCTAATTGCCTTTTGAATGGGCGTGCTGAACAAAAACATCGCCACATCATGGAAACTCTTCGTGCCTGACTTCTCTATTAATCTGACCCTCAAAAGGGCTCGATTGAGACAGAGAGTCAAGGTGCGAATCGACTGTTTAAAAGGCTTCTTCCGAGACTGGGAGAAAAACAAGCAAGAAATGCAGACTTCGCTCCGTACCTTTAGAAAAAGATTCCTATTATCCAATCTTCCTTTAATGGAGATCTTCTTTTATGTCACTTCCGGTAAGAAAGGGGATAGATTCGAGAGCTGATTCGGGCAAAAGACTAGCAACGCTTACTTTTACACCGGTTACCCTTGCTGCGGTTACGAGATCAACGGTTATTGCTAACAATGGTTATGAAACGGCTGCTACTGTAAAAGCTTCTTCTCTGCCCACTGGTTTTGGAAATGGTCAATCCCTTGACTTTCCCAGCGTCTCAGCGCAGTTCCTAAATGAAATAGGAAGATTTTGGATTCATTTTCAAATATGATACCGGTCTGGCACAATACGTATGTCAGTCCTTGGAACGAAGGAACTGAGTCACAACCCCCTTCGCCCCTTGATGAGTAAGCTCCGTAAGCCTGCTCTTCGTTGGTTGACCTGCCCCCCGGTTAAATGAATGTCAGGTGCTCCCCTCCCCGAAATCTTATCACGGTGAAAGAATCTTTTTCGGAATAGACATGGATAGGGTATCATTTCCCATACCTCTCTCATGGAAATGAAATCTATGCGCTCATATTTGGATGACTCGAAAGAAGACACTCTGCATTGGCTCCCGTCCTCCTCAGGCATATTTTCTTCTATAGTGCTTTGGATTCTCTCCGGCTCCTAACCATTTTGTTCCCACCAAATGGACTAAATACACTTTCTTTAAGTTGACTCATCCCAAAATATCTTTAGTTGCTTCCAAAACCAAGGCCTCCCGCAGAAGCTTCGGCCCTTTTCGTGTCGATAATCCTTCTGCTTCTACGACGATAGGAATAAAGGCATGATTAGTCCCTCACCACTGATCTGTTTTCTTAAAGGATACTATAGCTACAGCCAAGAGGATACCAGCGAGCCAGAAAGCCATTTTTGGGGGGTTATTTTGCTCCGGCATCGTTGCAGCAGCCTGATGCTGGATTTTTTCCCTTGCTTTGTCGGCCGCGTGAATGAGTGCGTTAATTGGGCTAAACGGAGAGAGACCGGAGAAATATCCTTAGTCCCCCATCTCACCCTATAACGCTTAGCGAATTCTAAAGTGTCCTGGGACTCCAGGGACTTCTGGCTAGAAATAGTCACCTGAAGGTCCTCTAATAAGGACTTCTAACAACCCGCAACTTTCGGATCGGTGATAACAATATCATCACCGAGAACCGTATAGTCACGAAATAAAGGTGGGTAGAGATGGCCGCAGGGGCGGAGGCGATCAACGAATCGACCAACAAGTGTAAGCAGAGGGAACTGGAGCAGAGCAATTGCATTTGACTTAGTTGACTGAATGGATTGGATTGACTCAGTTGACCTAGTAGCTTTCTTCTTTCTATTGCTTAGTCAGCATCTGATCAAGACAGAGAGCGAGTTGTAGATGCCGTGCCTGCATATGCAGATATCAATCGAGTCACAGTTATAGTCCAAGTTGGATAAAGAGATAGTCCAGGCGTGGTTCCAGTCCCGGATCTCGTTCGCGCTATGGTAGTAGATCTAGCAAGAGCGCTTGGAGCAAGGTTTTGTAAGAGGGGGCAAAGTGGTAAGTTCCGCCTTCGAGCCGATCCCCTACCCTAATAGAAGTGTGTGTGTTCCTAAGAACTCACGATCTACTAAAGGGCAAGTAGGGCCTTCTTTGAATGTCCGGCACCCATCTTGATTTACTACTACATCTAGGGAAGTTGGTAGCTAGTTTGTGATGTGCAGCTTCTTCCCCGTCGAGAGATGTCCCTTCTTCTTATCTCCAGCATCCTCCGCTCCGCTTTCAAGCTATCTCGAATCCCGTGGCATCGACAACAAGACAGAGCGCAGGGGCAGATCGGCTTCACTGGGACCTGGAACAAGGCCACCAACCCCGTCCCGAGAGAAAGAAGGACACTGACCAAACCAACCTAATCTAATCTCGATTAGCACAGAAAAAGTCAACACGCATACTTTCAAAAGATTTAGGCATCAACACTCGACTAAAGACCCACTTATCAAGACAAGACCCTCTCTTAGAAGAGGCCTAGCTGCCGCTATGGCTTTCCATGCGAAGGAATCGGTTGGTTTGACTTGGACTGTTAGAGCCGACTCCTGGGGAAAGTACTTATGCTTCCTTCATAACCCGGGTCCAGAGACAGTCGGGCTCGGATAGGAGCCTCCAGAGCAACTTAGCCATGAATGACCAGTTCAGTACATTGAGAGGTCTGATTCCCAACCCCCCCTCCGATGAGGGGGAGCATATGGTTTCCCAGCTGACTAGGTGAAGCTTCTTCCTTTCGCCTGCTGACCATAGAAAGTTCCTTTGGAGAGCTTCTATTTTGTTAGTTGCTGCTGCCGGGATTTTGAAGCTGCTAAGGAAGTGGTTGGTCATGCCTGACGTGACTGACTTGATGAGTGTCACTCTTCTGGCAAAGCTTAATAAATGACTCTTCCATCCTTGGAGGTGAGCTTCGATTATTCAGCTCACTCCGCTCGCCTTCCCTTGTTTCAAGCGCAGTTGTGCATGCATCAAGCCAAGCACGAAATAAAGCGCTTGTTAGATAGAAAGGGTATATGTCTCTCATATCGTATAAGAGAATCTGCCATCAACAAGTGAAAGCCAGACAGTTACATGGAAAAGGTAGACAGATCAGAATGGAAATGGAGTGACGCATTTGACCCTTGCTCTTAGCTTAGCGGTGCTACTTCCTCACGCCCTCCCTTCTCAGTTCGCCTCACTTCGATATATCTCGCCTCGATCTCTGGCGAACAGAGGGCAAATCAAATAACAACGTGCAACATTAGAATGCGCATTATATTCGATTGATCAAGTACTACGCTGAGGACAAAGAAGGCTGTTGAAAGCACAGGAAAGCCCGTCTTCAAGCGAGCGCATGCAGTTGACTCGGGACCCGTTCCAACACCCATTCATGTCTCTCCAGATCCGAAGCATCATACCTAAGGAGAAATATACGCTACGGCAGGTTAAACAGAGATTTCCTTAAAAAAGGGTTGATCCCATGACTGGAACTGGCTCAAGGCAAGGGCCACTTGTTCTTACTTCCCGAAGGGAGGTCGCCAAGGAAGCTGTTACAGAAGAAGCTGCTCTTGTTTCATAAGCAAATATACCTACCTGGTGCTTTCGTATGTAGAGAAAGGCTGTTTTTAGCTCTTTTCATGACTCTGCTGCTATTCTATTGACTCATCTGCTGGGATTGGAATGCTTGACTTGCTTTCAAAGCCGCCTAGAAGTGCTAACTCATTACTAGGCTAGGGAAGGAACTGACATTAGGGCAACCTGACTCGAGGGTGAGAATCGGTAGTTTTTCTGTGAAAGTAGCGGTAGGTGTAGGAGTTGCTGCTTTCAAGAATTAGCCCAGACCCGAGAAAGCCAAAAGGCACTCTTTCGAGATCGAATGATAGCTTATAGTTTCGTACCCGAGAATCCACTTGCCAACTGATCCGAGTTTGAATTGGGGAACGAATGATCTAAGTCAGGAGGTAGCTCCAGGAAGGTTGTTCTTTGACCCAGTTCAGTGAGCGAGGAGAGGGAACTCAAGAAATAGGTAGCGAAAGGCGAGAAGGTTGGCACAAAAGCAGCGAATTCTCTTGCTGCGCTTACGCTTATTCTGAAAACAGATTCATCGGTCACTGGATGCGTGCTAACAGAAAAGAAGAAAGTCATCAGGTACGTAAGCAAGCTGCCCTGGTGCCAAGCTAAGTCCCAAGCTAAAGACAAGGATCACATCGATAAGAGCAAAAGTCAAGCCGGCACTTCCTGATCTGACATTGCCGGGAAAGAGTTTGCTTACCATAAGCGGAAGTGAAAACCTTAGATCTCCGATATATAGGATAGAATGTCAGTTTCAAATCCATTTGGGTAGATAGTATGGCTTGACAATGTCGAGCTAAGACTATCGCGAAGTAAACAATTGGTCTGTCTCAGCCTTGACTATGGAATCATCTTTCCTCGCGACTATCTTCCCCTGGTTGGCAGCAGTATTTCGAGCTAGGGATTCTTCCCTATGAAGCTCCCTGACAAGCCGCCCTTCAATCCATCTTCATCTTGGCTGGCAGCCTAGATTGAGCCCTGGGACTGATCTTCCCGTTGGCTTTGCTAAAGCAGTACTCACAGTGTAAGGTCAGCAGGTGGCATAGCAAAATTCCTCACCAAGATGACTGGCTCTCGACCAGATCGTCCCAGCGGAGCGATGAAAAGCGTCTTTGGAGCGAATTCCTTTGAAGTAGTTAGTGCTCTAATTGAGCGAGCCGTGGATCATAAATGATGAGCGTAGCTTAATTTAGCTGATCTCACACCGAACTATAAATAAATATGTGAGTGGCTCTTTATAGAGACTTAGCCCAATGGCTACCACCGGAAGTGCGCTAAGTTAGTCACAGGGAAACCTCAAAGTTATTTCTAACCTCCGACTCTATAAACTTGGATGGCTTGCTTGTTTAGCTTTCCCCCTCTTTGAATGTATACAGTTCGAGCAAGCAAATGGCTAGCAGGGCCGAAGAACCACAATGAACGGGACGACAGAAGTTCCACAAGAATATGACCCGAGATATATGTTCTTCTTCGTGCATGCGGGTCTGGTTCCTGAGAAAACAGATATCTATTAGCGAGTTTCGCCGTACAATTTATAACCCGGGACTGGCTTCCTGGTCAAGCCAGTCTCCTTTAGTTTGTCTTACGGACGGAGTGGGCTTTTCCCAATGGGATCTAGCTTGAAGTTGAGACGCACATAACTACCTTTTTCCGCTTACACGGAATAGCTATGGCTCTGGAATGTGTTTTTCTCAAATAAATAGGGTAAGGTAAGTATAATAATAAACATCAGTGCACCCCAATGAGTCAAACAAACCTGCTGAAGGTAATGAGCCATCCCTGGAGATAAGTAAAGTGGTGAACCCAATGGATGATCAATACCAAGATCCCCAAGCCCATACTAGTAACCCAACTCCAAATCAAAAAAAGCATTTCCGCAGAAGAATCGACTGCTGCTCCTGCGCTTACTCCAATAAAAAGCAGGGCACCTTACTCAGGGGATGGGACTACACAAGGAAGAGCTTTGACATCGATCGGGCACCATCACAAAGGCGAGCTACTTCGCTCACTGAAAAGAAGTCCTTTTGCCGGGATAGAGGATACACATTGAAATGGCAATGCAGGAAATGCGCCTAAAGACACTAAACGATAGGAGATGAAATCAATCAACGAAGAAAGAGAAAGAAGGACTTGAGATGCGGTGGACGGGGTTACATTCTCAAGCAAAAGAATAGGCCATTTACCCTTAATGCGACCGCTATCAGGCTTGCTTTACTCGATGACAGGAAAGGAAAGGGCTTCTTCCCTGATTGATATGATAGGCTGCTATATGGTTCGAAGCGCTTAGGCGCTGAATGAAAGGCTTATCGGATTAGGGTTAAAGGATAGGGCAATAGCCCTTACAACAAGAAGAACATAGGCGTATGGCCCTACAACCCAAAAGAGGATCCCCGCACTCTACTTACCGACTGAACGAACTCCGGCAAAAGGAGATGTCCCTGATACCAATAAAGGTTAAGGGGATGGGACTACTACTGCAAAAGCATAAGCTCGCTCTACGACTTCGAAGACAGAAAGAAAGATAAAGCATAGAACGATTGGCCCAAGAATTTCAAGATTCAGTTAAAACAGTGATACCAATTCCTGTGTGATAGGATGTGAGTGTGCAGGGAACAGGAAGTTATGTGATTGGTATTACAGTAGTGTAGGCAATGCATGACAGGAACATGTGTTTTCAGGAATAGGATTCAGTGTGTGTTTTGTAACATATGCAGGAAAATATGACAGAAAATGTATGCACTATTCAATGGGGTACTCAAGATTCCATCTCATTGCAAATCAATGACAGGTAATGAAATCTCAGATTTCATCCAAACAGTAAACTACTAAGTGAAGTTCTCAGGTTTTATGTGGTCAGTTCATCTCAGGTTTGTATGAACATAGGAATAGGAAATCAATTCATGTGACCATTGCTCAATATCATAATACAAAACTTAGGTTTTTGTGTCAACAGTTCATTCCTATTCAAGGAATCTATATGCACATGACAGTTGGTCATTAATCAACTTTAGTTAAAAAGGAGGAGAACCATTCCAGTTACTATGAACAAATGGGTATTTAACATTGAACTTCAGAGAATTAACAGGAATCCATTCACAGCTTAGGAATTTAACAGTGAAAGTGATTCAGTGAATGCAAGGAAAGGAAATTAGTTCAGGGGTTTAAAACTCAGGTTATATACATCCTAACAGTCCTAAACATGATGTTAAATGTGTATTAGATTAAAACATCACCTAAAACATGTTATTAACCATTAAACGAAATCGAACAGGAACAAAACAGTGAACATTTCACTGATACCACATAATCTCATATTTTGTAAATACTCAACCCACAATCGATTTCCCCATCATAATGAATAGTTTATACTAACAAAGATTAGGGATGATTAGGACCTAATTTAGAAATCAAATTATCACTAAATTACAGGGTTTAAACACAGGAAATAAAATAGGAATAGTTCAAAAGTTCCTGATATATTGTGTATCAGTCGAATGAGGATTTCTCATTACCAAAGTTAAAACAACAACTAAACCATAGAAATTAGGTTGGTAATGAATATTTAGTGTGTGCACGTGTCATACACTCAATTTCGTGTCCAAAAACCAGACACGGATGTGTCCACACCAATGCACACTCGTACACGAGACTGCACGAGCTCGGTTGGCCTGTGCACGTGTCCGCACGCACACGACACGCCACCAAGTGACACGAGACTTCCGGAGTGTCGTGTCAGATACTGCCCCAAGCTCCACGTCCAATGGCACGCGCCCACGTGCCTTGGGCAGCCCGCACGTGCACGCTGGTAGCAGGGGAGCTACAGTGCTCGTGCACGCGCACGTGTACCCGTGTGTGCATGTGTCCATATCGACACGACACGACACAGAAACTACCTCAGTGAATCAAAATCGTGTAAGCGACACAAAAACCTAAATTCCTATTCAAACACAATTTGAAAACTCGAACGAAATGCCCTTTGTGGTATTTCGTCGAACACCTGCGCCTGTCACTGATACGTGTCTGATACGGACACGTACATGACATAAAACTTGGAAAACCCTATACCTACAGAATCAGGACACCTAGGGCTAGATGAATATGCAATTTAAACCTAGTTTTAATGGGTGGAATATAATGTACCTATGGGTTGTTCTTCACACAAAAAGTCTCTTCCAAGGAGTTCTTCAAAGCCACCCAAAATCCCCAAATTGATGCAAATATGAGATTTGACTCCACCATCAGCAAGAAAACATTGATTAGATCATAATGGAAGAAATTCCAATAAAAAAGGTGTCCTATTGATTAAACTAGGAAGGAATTAATGAAGGCTTACCTATTTCCTTAAGAAAATGAAGATCTATTAAAGAAAGAGGCACAAATCCCCATAGAGACATTATATAGGCAAGGGGGGTCTCTTGGCTGGTCATAATAGTTAGGGTTAGGATTTTTAGGTTTCATCCTATAGCTATGATTGAATCAAGGGAAAATAGATGGCCTAGAACAAAGGGTTCTATCCTAGTTTCTTGTAAATCACTTAACCATAACTAAACTTGACTCAACCCCTTAACCAACCCATCTAATTCTCAAAGTGGCTCACTATGTTAGTTATGACCCATCTAGGTTAGGTCCAATCTAGGTTAGGCTAACCAAATCAAAAGGCAATAATTTTATTAGTATTTAAATCACATCATTCAATTAAATTATTTAAAAAAATTCCTAATAATATATTTTAAATTCAAATAATTCAAAAATGACAAAAATATCCTCAAACTTGAATCGTGGTAGTGACAAATCTACCCTCCTTAAAAGAATTTCGTCCTCGAAATTGAAAGACGAAATGCAACTGGTGAGAAGGATAGAAAGTATACCTCATGGTCCAAAAAGATGTGGGTATCGCTCGCACATCTCATCCTCCCGCTCCCAGGTAGACTCTCCTGGAGAATGATGCCTCCATGCGATGCGTACCAAGGGTATCACCTGGTTCCTCAGAACCTTCTTCCGTCGATCCAGAATCTCCACTGGCTGCTCTGGATAGCTGAGAGAAGGCTCAACCTCAATCTCTGAATGATCGAGCACATGGCTAGGGTCAGCCACGTACCGTCTCAACTGTGATATATGGAATACGTTGTGGACCCCCACAAGTGCAGGCGGCAATTCTAGCCTGTATGACACGTCACCGACTCTCCTGCTGATAACGATAGGGCCGATGAAGCGCGGGCTAAGCTTCCTGCCTCCACCAAAACGTATCGTACCACGAGTCGGAGATATCCGTAGAAAAACCATGTCTCTGACCTAAACACAAACAAGGTCTCAAATTAACTATGATAAACAAACATGATCAATAAAACACAAACAATCAAACCTAAACTAATCCTACTCTAATCTGTACCTCAAACTCCAAGGGCCTCCGGTGGCTATCAGTCCAGTGCCGATGTCTGTCCTGCGCCACGCGAAGTCTGTCCCTGATGAGCTTCACCTTCTCGGCTGTATCAACAACCATCTCTGGCTCCAGTAAAGCTCGCTCACCAACATCATCCCAAGATAAGGGTGTACGGCACCTACGCCCGTACAGAGCCTCGAAAGGTGACATCTCAATGCTGGCCTGGAAACTGTTGTTGTAAGCAAACTCCACCAAATGAAGATAATCCTCCCAGGAGCCTCCAAAGTCCAGTACGCACATCCGCAGCATATCCTCAAGTGTCTGAATCATCCTCTCCGACTGTCCGTCCGTCTGGAGGTGGTATACGGTACTAAACTTGAGCTGAGTGCCCAAGCTAATCTGCAGACTCCTCCAGAAGTGGAAAGTAAAGCGACTATCCCGATCTGAGATGATGTTGACTGGAACTCCGTGAATCCTGACTATCTGTCGCATATACATCTCCGCCAGCCTCTCTATAGACGTACCCACCTTGAATGGCAAGATATGGGCCGATTTGGTCAACCTGTCAACGATGACCCAAATCGCGTCCTTCCCTCAAGGTGTACGCGGCAATCCTGATACGAAGTCCATAGTGATATACTCCTATTTCCACTCGAGAATGGACAGCGGCTGCAATAATCCACTGGGCCTCTGCTTCTCCGCCTTGACCTGCTGACAGACCAAGCACCTAGCTACGAAGCGAGCCACCTTCCGCTTCATCCTGGACCACCAAACATGCTTCCTCAGATCTCGATACATCTTGTTGGCACCAGGGTGTATAGCATACTGAGATCTGTGGGCCTCCTGGAAAACCTGCTCCCTGAGATCTCCGCTCGGCACACATAATCTGGAACCGTGCCTCAAGGCACCATCATCTGTAAGAGAAAACTCGCCCTCCAGCAATCCGGCTCGAACCTGCTCTCGGAGATACCGCAGAGCAACGTCCTCAAACTGTGTCGACTTGATCCTCTCCACTAAGTCTGACTGAATCTTCATCCCCCATAACTGCATCTGTACCCCGGGCACGACCACCTCTATCCCAAGGCTCTCCAAGTCTGCAAGCAAATACCGATCCATGGTCAACCACATGGCTGTCGGATACCTGCTCAAGGCATCGGCAACCATGTTGGCCTTCCCTGGGTGATACTGAAGTAGGATGTCAAAGTCCTTCATCAACTCTAACCATCTACGCTGTCTCATGTTCAACTCCTTCTGAATGAACACATACTTTAAGCTCTTGTGATCTGTGAAGATCTCCACCATCTCTCCATACAGGTAGTGCTTCCACAACTTCAAAGCAAAAATCACCGCTGCCAGCTCCAGGTCGTGGGTAGGGTAGTTCTTCTCATGGGGACATAATTGCCTGGAAGCATAGGCAATCACCTTCCCATGCTGCTGCAAGACGCAACCCAGCCCCTTTCCTGAAGCATCACTATAAATAGTGAATCCACCTGATCCTGAAGGTAATGTCAGAATCGGAGCTGTCGTAAGCCGCTTCTTTAACTCGTCAAAAGTTGCCTGACACTCCTCTGACCAAACATACTCAGCATCCTTCCGGGTCAACCGCGTCAACGGCTCTGCAACCCGGAAGAAATCCTGCACAAATCTCCGATAATATCCTGCCATCCCCAGGAAGCTCCTGATCTCTGCAACTGAAGTCGGCGCTGTCTATGCCTCAACTGCTACAATCTTCTTAGGGTCAACTGAGATACCATCTCCAGTCACAACGTGCCCCAAGAAGTCCACCCGGTCCAAGAAAAACTCACACTTGGAGAGTTTCCCTTAAAGCTGCTCCCTCCTGAGAGTCTCCAGCACTATCCGCAGATGCTCCTCGTGCTCCTCCTCAGTCTTGGAATATATTAAGATATCGTCTATGAACACCACCACAAACTGATCCAGATACTGGTGGAACACCTTGTTCATAAGGTTCATAAATACTGCTGGTGCATTGGTTAGCCCAAACGGTATAACCAAAAACTCAAACTACCCGTACCGCGTCCTGAAAGCGGCCTTAGGAATATCCTCCCTCTTCTCCTTCACCTGGTGATATCCCGACCTCAGATCAATCTTGGAAAATATTCGAGCCCCGCTCAACTGGTCAAAAAGATCGTCGATCCGCGGCAGTGGGTATCTGTTCTTGATCGTAAGGTTGTTGAGTGCCCTGTAGTCAATACACATCCGTACTGAACCATCCTTCTTTGGCACAAACAACACTGGTACACCCTATAGCGACGAACTCGAGCGGATGAAGCCCTTGTCCTGCAGCTCATCCACTTGCTTCTTCAGCTCCACCAGCTCGCTGTTGTTTACCCGATAGACATGCTGAGAGATGAGTTCTGCTCCTGGAATCAAGTCTATCGAGAACTCTATGTCTCTGTCTGGTGGTAATCCTGGCAACTTCTCTGGGAAAACATCCATATACTCTGTTATCAAGGGGTGTAGAATCGTCTGATCCTCAACCGAGACTCCACAGAAAACTCCGCTGCTCTGCTCCGCCTGACGTCTGGAGTACTCGAACTCTGGCTCCCCCGGTGCTCTGAAGAGAACTCTACCCCCTCTGCAATTAATGCTGGCGTGGTGCCTGCTCAACCAATCCATGTCGAGTACTATATCGTAGTTTGGCAATGGCATTACGAGCAGGCTCACCTCCAACTTGCGGCCTCCCAAAACAATACTCCGACCCTTACAAATATCACGTACGAGGATAATGCCACCCCCGGTCGTGATCTTGTGAGTCCTAGGCAACGATTCAGCTATGATACCGTGTCTAACCGCAAAAGATACTGATATGAAATTATACGAAGCACCGGAATCAAATAATGCAAAAAATGGTCTAGAGTCGAGAAGAACCGAACCTGCGATCAGCTCTCCTATCGCCTCTGCATCTTCAGCTGCCATGGTGAAAGCTCACCCCTGCTGGCCTCCCCTGGCCTGATGCTGGTGCTGCACGAACCGCTGCTGCTGAGTCGGCAACGGTCCCTTCTGCGGTCCCCCTGGAGCCTTGGCTCCAGCTCCTGCTCCCTGTGCTATCCTACCAGTATACTGAGCGCAGTCCCTCATCTGATGGGTTGCTGCTCCACAAAGAAAGCATCTACCCAACCTCTTACTGTACTCGTCCCACCCGTGCCCTGGCTTCTTGCAATAAGCACAGGTGGTGGCCTGCTGCCTTGGTGCCTGCTGCACCCTCTGCTGCTGATACTGTACTGGCTGCTGCCTCGGCTGCTGAAACTGCTGCGGCTGGAACCTCTGCTGCTGGTGGTTCTGCTGCTGAAAGTGCGGCCTCTTGGCCGGTCCTCCGATGCTGCTGCCTCCCTGGGAGTCTCGCCCCCTCTTGAGCCTAAGCTCAAGATCATCCTCTGCAGCTAGTGCGTCCACCAGGATCTCCTCAAATGTAGCGCTGCGATCATTCTTGGTGTAGGACTTGACCTCCTTTACCAAGCCCTTCTGGAACCTCCGGGCCTTCGTCGTCTCCGACAGGTCCTCCATAAATCTGCTCAGGCGGCAGAACTCTCCTGCGTACTCCTCCACGGACTGGCTCTCCTGGACCAGGGCCTCGAACTGGGTCTCGAGGGCTTCCAGTGCTGCGTCTGGAAAGAACTTCTCCTTGAACAGCTTCTTGAATGCTGTCCAAGTCTGTCCTGCTGTGCCGATCCTCGGGTCGGTCTGGTACCATGTACGGGCCAGATCCTGTATCATACTGGCCGCTGCCTCTATCTGGAGCCTCGTCGGAATCTCCGCCAGCCTGAAGATCTCCTCCATATGCTCGATCCACTCATCGGCATACAGGATCCCCTCTGTCCCTCGGAAGTCTCTCGGGTGCATCTTTTGGAAGTCCTGGATGCCCTTCTCCCGTGGCTGGTGCGGCTACAGGGCTGTCGCTGGATGAGCTACGACCCTCTCTACTGTCGTCACTGTCAGCTCAATGCCTCTGCTGAGCTCTGCCGTGTGCCTCTGCTGCTGGGTCTGCTGACCCTCCATGTACTGCCGAAAGAAGGCTAGCAGCTGCACTGCGTCTACTGTCCCTGCAGGTGGCTGCTGGTAAGGATTCTCTGGAAGAACTAGGTTTTGCCATCGAGCCGATGGAAGCATACCCCCTGCTACTGCTGCCGGGATCTCAAAACGAGCAGAGGTGGCAGGAGCTGCAGTCCCCAGGCCCCGCTGTACTGGCTGAGAGGTAGCAGTCCCCTCCATAGCATCCTCATGAATGGTACGCTGCGATCGAGTCTCTACCATCCTGAAGATAGACAAACAAGAGTATCAATTTCTGAGAAAGAAGCGATATAACAAAGGCGGACAATTAAAATTCAAAGGATCAGCTGAAATAAGGATTTAGATGGCAATAAAAGAATTTTTCCTAATGTGATCGAGTACCTCAAATTTTTTTTTTCCAAATTCTACTGCAGGCTGCAATGATATTCTAGTTTGAATACCACTACACTTCTAATCTAGACCTGCATGGGCCACCACTAAAAACGTGTCACGACCCGCACCCTAGAGTAAGGGCACGAGACGTGGGTACGTCCAGCCTACGCCGCAGTGTCGGCGGTAGAACGCTGTCCTAGGTCACAATTTCTAACAATATAAATTCTAAACAGTTTATACTCCCCGAATGGGGGTGACAAAGCAAAAAGTAAACTCAATCACAAACTAAGACAAAAGATAAGATGGAATGATAGATAGATAAATACTGCTGAAAAGAAAGGAAATTCCAAGTACAAACAGATATTCTAAGTGTCTAAGATAATACATATCCCAAATCCCAAGTACTAATATATACAATCATCCAGAATGAATATAAATAAAGACATCCTAGTCTAGAGGAGTGTCGTCCACAGCTAAGGGCTCCTGCTGCTGGTCCAAGTCTGTACTATCATCTAGAGTAGCCCCATAATAAGTGGGACAGCCAGCCTCGTCCTCATCCTCTGTAATATTTTAACAGGTCCAGTCTGGACAGGAGCGAGCACAATACATCTCAACAAGTCATAACATGAAAGAAAGTATAATCATGCTAGAGAATAAAATACAGGAAACTGAAGAATAGCATAATGTAAGAGAGAGAGACAGTAAGTAAATATCTATGATATATAAAAGAAAGATAGTGCTAGTGATTTAGAGTACAGACGAACATGTGAATGGCTTAGGACTGATTCATGACTACACTAAGAGTGATTCATGACTACACTACTTTGGATATTTATTCACATGACCATTCATACTCCCCCGTACCCCAATCAATACACAAGGATCCAGTCAAGCTACGTTAAGATTCGTGACTAAACTACTAACCCGTATAGGGTGATTCATGAATTGATTCGTGAAGGCTCGGTGATCATGAGGGTATATGAGTCACTAGCTGATTCCCAAAGATTCATGATAATAGAAGCATAAGATACGTGATGTAAGTAAAACACACTGGTCAAAAGTATCTGATGCTCCCGAGAAGGATAACATCTCATGAAAGGATCCATACAGTACTAATCCGTGTTCCAACATGTCAGCATCAAGTAAGATAGTCTAAAGCAGGAAATATAATCCTAAACATGATATGAAATGATCAGAGAATGTACTCGCCTGCTATCTAAATGTCCAAGATGAATATACTGTCCGAGGAGTGGTGTCTGGCTCCTAATCAGAACAGCACAAGTCACAACAAGTCCAGAATGGTAAAATAAAATACTACAATGCATTCTACATGAGTCTAGGTCAACTAGGTCACAGTCAACTCTTGGTCAACCATGGTTAACCAAGAAGTCAAACCTAGGTCTAACAAGACTAGGTTAGCCTAAACTAGGTTTAACAATCTTGCTAAACCCTAACAAGCCTATAATAGTCTATCAAGACTTATATCTAAACCATGCTAGCCTATATTAAGTATTTACATACCACAAGACCAACACAAGCTATTTACATTCAAACTTAAACATATATATACACATATTGTATATAGGGCATACATTAGATATTTAGGCATAATACAACACACTACATATACATATACATTACATAGGAAATATGATATATGTAGAGAGGGATAGAAAATAGAGAGTGAGTGAGAACTGTCCATGTGAGTGTGACAGGAATTGCAATGTGTGGGATGGTGTCTACATGTGTGTATGTGTGTACATGATGAATGTGTGTGTGTGCTAGAGGATTCTGTGTACAGGATATGTATGCAGTGACATAACAAGGACTGAAACATGTGTGTGTCATTAGTGCAGGAATGACAGGGAATGGTGTGGTTTTAGAGTTCAGTTTTGTGTGTATGTGTGGGTAGGTAGGTGACAATGCAAAAATGGAATAGAAATCAATTTCCAGGAAATGTGACAAGTAAAACAATCTCAGATTTCATATGTAGATACAGTTCAGTTCAACCCAAATTTTCCCCATCTCAGGTTTTCCAATGAATTTCAGGATTCAGTTAAAACAGTGATACCAATTCCTGTGTGATAGGATGTGAGTGTGCAGGGAACAGGAAGTTATGTGATTGGTATTACAATAGTGTAGGCAATGCATGACAGGAACATGTGTTTTCAGGAATAGGATTCAGTGTGTGTTTTGTAACATATGCAGGAAAATATGACAGGAAATGTATGCACTATTCAATGGGGTACTCAAGATTCCATCTCATTGTAAATCAATGACAGGTAATGAAATCTCAGATTTTATCCAAACAGTAAACTACTAAGTGAAGTTCTCAGGTTTTATGTGGTCAGTTCATCTCAGGTTTGTATGAACATAGGAATAGGAAATCAATTCATGTGACCATTGCTCAAGATCATAATACAAAACTCAGGTTTTTGTGTCAACAGTTCATTCCTATTCAAGGAATCTATATGCACAGGACAGTTGGTCATTAATCAACTTCAGTTAAAAAGGAGGAGAACCATTCCAGTTATTATGAACAAATGGGTATTTAACATTGAACTTCAGTGAATTAACAGGAATCCATTCACAGCTTAGGAATTTAACAGTGAAAGTGATTCAGTGAATGCAAGGAAGGTAAATTAGTTCAGGGGTTTAAAACTCAGGTTATATACATCCTAACAGTCCTAAACATGATGTTAAATGTGTAGTAGATTAAAACATCACCTAAAACATGTTATTAACCATTAAACGAAATTGAACAGGAACAAAACAGTGAACATTTCACTGATACCACATAATCTCATATTTTGTAAATACTCAACCTACAATCGATTTCCCCATCATAATGAATAGTTTATACTAACAGAGATTAGGGATGATTAGGACCTAATTTAGAAATCAAATTATCACTAAATTACAGGGTTTAAACATAAGAAATAAAATAGGAACAGTTCAAAAGTTCCTGATACATTGTGTATCAGTCGAATGAGGATTTCTCATTACCAAAGTTAAAACAACAACTAAACCATATAAATTAGGTTGGTAATAAATATTTAGTGTGTGCACGTGTCATACACTCAATTTCGTGTCCAGAAACCAGACACGGATGTGTCCACACCAATGCACACTCGTACACGAGACTGCACGAGCTCGGTTGGCCTGTGCACGTGTCCGCACGCACATGACACGCCACCAAGTGACACGAGACTTGGGGAGTGCTGTGTCAGACACTGCCCCAAGCTCTACATCCAATGTCACGCGCCCACGTGCCTTGGGCAGCCCGTACGAGCACGCTGGTAGCAGGGGAGCTACAGTACTCGTACACGCGCGCGTGTACCCGTGTGTGCACGTGTCCATATCGACACGACACGGCACAGAAACTACCTCAGTGAATCAAAATTGTGTAAGCGACACAAAAACCTAAATTCCTATTCAAACACAATTTGAAAACTCGAACGAAATGCCCTTTGTGGCATTTCGTCGAACACCTGCGTCTGTCACTGATACGTGTCCGATACGGACACGTACAGGACACGAAACTTGGAAAACCCTATACCTACAGAATCAGGAAACCTAGGGCTAGATGAATATGCAATTTAAACCTAGTTTTAATGGGTGGAATAGAATGTACCTATGGGTTGTTCTTCACACAAAAAGTCTCTTCCAAGGAGTTCTTCAAAGCCACCCAAAATCCCCAAATTGATGCAAATCTGAGATTTGACTCCACCATCAGCAAGAAAACATTGATTAGATCATAATGGAAGAAATTCCAATCAAAAAGGAGTCCTATTGATTAAACTAGGAAGGAATTAATGAAGGCTTACCTATTTCCTGAAGAAAATGAAGAACTATTAAAGAAAGAGGCACAAATCCCCATAGAGACATTATATAGGCAAGGGAGGGTCTCTTGGTTGGTCATAATAGTTAGGGTTAGGGTTTTTAGGTTTCATCCTATGGCTAGGATTGAATCAAGGGAAAATAGATGGCCTAGAACAAAGGGTTCTATCCTAGTTTCTTGTAAATCACTTAACCATAACTAAACTTGACTCAACCCCTTAACCAACCCATCTAATTCTCAAAGTGGCTCACTAAGTTAGTTATGACCCATCTAGATTAGGTCCAATCAAGGTTAGGCTAACTAAATCACAAGGCAATAATTATATTAGTATTTAAATCACATCATTCAATTAAATTATTTAAAAAAATTCCTAATAATATATTTTAAATTCAAATAATTCAAAAATGACAAAAATACCCTCAAACTAGAATTGTGGTAGTGACAGGTGGACCCTGGGAACTGCTGGCGCCAATGTCTCTGTCCCGCTTAAGCTTCGGATCCATCTCCTTCTCTACTCCCTGAGCAACTTTAAGGATACTCGCATAGGCCGTGGCCTGACTGATAGTTACTGCATGTCGCAGCTCCCTGGTGAGACCCTTTTTGAACATCCAAGCCCTATCTTTCGGCGTGCTGACTAGGTTCTCTGCGAACCTGCTGAGTCGGGTGAACTCTGATGTATACTGGGCCACTGTCATATTCCCCTGCTGTAATGCTTCAAATTGCATCCGAAGTTCGTCCCGCTCCATATCCGGGAAGACTTCTCCTGGAACAGCAGCTTGAAATCCTTCCAGGAAACTCCGGGCTCTGCTAACTGGGGCTCCTCCCAGTACCAAGCCCTAGCGATGTCGAATAGTCGCATGCTTGCAACTTTGACTTGTAAATCATCCGGGATCCTCGCCATCTTCAATGACCGTTCAGCATTCTCCAGCGATTCGTCTGCGTAGACTATTCCCTCATTGCCCCAGAAATCCATCGGGCGGAGGAACTGATAGTCTTTGGCAGTTCCTGGCCTCGGTGTTGCTGGTACCGACGGTGCTGGCGGTACTGGTGGAGCTGGCTCTCTGGTCCTGAGTGCGTCGACAACGGTCTCTCTGAACTGCACAGCTTGGTGATTCTGGACCTCCATGAATTGCTGGAACATGGCCATCACTTGCGTGCCATCGAACATCATCGTCGGTGGAAGTGGCTGAGGCGGAGGCGGTGGAAGCTGCTCCTGTGCACTGGGTGCAGGCTGCTCACTGGTCCCAGCGTTCGTCGTGGCGACTGTCTTGTAAAAGAAATAAACTGTTGATTGCTATATCCGATAAAAATCATAAGCTATCCTAAAATCATAAGTAAAATCAAATTTTCAAAATTTTTTAAACATCAATAACCATAAACCATAAACCATTAATCATAAACCATAAACCATTTTCCCGCGGTTCCTATGCTGTGATGAGTTTTTCTTAGCTTTCGCTGGTCCCCCAATAACACTTTATTGCCTAAGTGTCATTAGGATAGACTTGCATGGGCCACCACTAAAAACATGTCACGCCCCGCTCCCGAATAATCGGATACGAGTCGGACACGCCCAGCCTTTGTCGATGGACACGACGAAGTAAGCTGTACAATACAAAGGAAAACTCTAAGTCACAATGTAATGTAAACAACACAGCTTTTATAAACGACCCAGAAAATCACCAATATCCATCAAGTGTTTTAAATACAAACTCAGCCGGAGACAAATTCGGTCAAAAAAAATAATATACAATGGTGAATATCTACAATACAATCTCCAGAAATAAACTAAAAATAAAAGCTGCAATATCCAAGCAATCACCAGCTCCATGTAATCTTCCACTCACCTGCAACGATCCTATCAGGAAAAGAGCAAAGTACAACCCTGACCAGACAATATACAATGTAATCTGTGATCCAGAGTACAAGGTGAAACCAGAATACCAGAATACTAGAACATGAAATGGAAGTGAAACTGCGGTACCAGAAATGAAATGTAAAACTGCAGGCAATGGATGACAATCAATATGCTAGACAATGAACACGGCTATCAATGTACAAGGCAATGAATCACGACAATCAATATGCAAGTGTGACAATTTTGAAATATTAAAACTAATGTGTGACCGGCTTAGGAGCAATCAATCAATGAATAATGCAATGAGTCAATGAGTCAATTCTACAAGGTCCGGCTTCATCGTACGTGAAGTGTACGACTAGGCTATCCACAATACCTATGTTGGGTGTGGTCACACAAAAGCTAATATTTCCTCCAATCTCCGCAATAAACAATGACTCACAAGCAATGAATAATGGTACAAGACAATCGTGTGTAATTCGTGTCCGATATGAGAACATGGCACATGAAAGTAAGACAGAAAACAAGGTACAAGTTAAGTCAGTGTACTTGCCTCGGTTTGTTTGCACGAGAGTAGTACTGCATGGTTGCAATGATCCACCTGTTATATTTGTACAAGTTTATTAGGGTTTTGAATAATGACATTAACTAGATATGATAACTTACCAAATCTTTAATTAATAAACTAAGAAAATGTTTATAGAAAATACTTATTGATATAGATTGAAATTGTCTTTTAACTATATTTAGTAAAAACTTTATAAGTAACATTTGTTATTATGCTAATAAATAAGGTAGCATATATATATTTGGGAAATATAATATAAAAATGATAGCAAAATGAAACCTTAACAATTATTTAACCAAAATATTATTTACCAATAAATGTTTAGAAATAACTTGCTAATTATAGAATCTAGCTACAACATATACATATGCAAAAATTCACCAATTAATATATATATAGAAATTGGCTACTGGATACATAGAGTTTTTAATAAAATAATATCAATTAAATATTTTTCCTACATTAATCAATACTAGTAAAGATTTAACTAAAGTTAATACTAACAATAATAAGCCCAAAATCTAGCCCAAACCAAATACTAAATTAACAACTAAAAGAACTAATAAATGAACCCAGCCCAGCCCAACTCCTGGCCCAGCCAAACTCCTGACCCAGCCAACTGGCCCAGCCCACTGGATCATATACACTGCTAAACTGATAAATTAATTTAATATTCTTAGAAATAAAACACAGCCCAAACAACCCAGCCCGACTCCTGGCCCACTCTAGCTATTCTCTCATAACAAATTAAACTTAATTTGTAAACAATTTCATTAAGCCCAAAGACCCGGCCCAGAAACCCGGCCCGATCCCTCACATATAACCCGATGCCTTTCTCTCTCCTCCATTCTCACGAATCCTCCAGAATCAAGCCGAAGAGTCGAGAGAAAGAGCTGTCATCTCGTCGTCTTCTCCGACGAGACTCCGTCTGCTCCGACGAGAGAAACCCCCTACTCACCTTCCTCATCTGCTTCGTCTTCTTAGAAACCCTAGCTCTAGGCTCCCATAGCCGACCAGCCAGCTTCGTCTTCTTCCTCCAGGGACCAAATCAAAACCCTAACCCTAATACTTTACCTTCTTCTGCTTCATCTTCTTCCTCTGAAACCCCAACCCGAAACCCTAGCTCGAAACCCTAATCCGACTCCACCATGGCCGGAACCCTAGGTCCGACTTCCCACAGCCCCAAAACCCTAGATTCCTCTCCTACTCTCCTCTGGGTTCGAAACCCTAACCCCAAGGTTCCTTCTCCGGCTAACTCTTCCTCAGACCCTAACCCTAGCTTCATCTTCCCATGGCCGAAACCCTAGCCCATGCTCCCGCTCTCTTCCGGCTGCTTCGTCTTCAAGCTCGGGAAACCCTAGTTCTAGGTCTGAAACCCTAGGTCTCACTCTAGGTCTTCCTGGAAACCCTAGATCCCTAAATACAAACCCTAGATTCGACTCCTAGCCGATCATCCCCCCATTCCTATCTACACTCAGGAAACCCTAACCCAAACCAGAAACCCTAAAATTACAGAGGAACAAGAAAGAAAAGGGGGTTCGAGGGGATCGAGGCAGAAACTCACCGACCGCAGTGGGGATGTCGATCCTCGGCTCTAGGAGGCAGGTCTCCTCCAGATGGTGACTCTGATCTCGTGGTGGCTCGGCGAGCGACTCCTCGACGAAGCGGTGAGCGTCCGTGACTCGGCGGCTCCGTAGGGCGGTGCTCTGGTCACCGATGGCGATGGCCCACTGCCCAAGGTGGCCGTGCAGACGGCAACTGATGAGACGCACACAATCTTCGAGGTTGCACTGCAGTCGAGATGGCACGGCAGTCGAGGAGACAGCTCGACACTGCTTCGAGCGAGCTGGCGGTGCACACAGCCCGAGGTGGCACAACAGTCGAGGCAAAGACTGGCGGTGCACAGTCTCCAAGACGGCGGTCGGATCAGCGGTGCTCTGGAGATGACGATGGTGGTCGACGAAGAGGCTCGGCGGTGGGGTCGAACTCCGGTGACGACGGCGGCGGAGCTAGGCCGAGGATGAGTGCAGAGAGAGGAGAGAGAAATTATAGAGAGATAGAGTGACGTGTAGAAAGAGAGTGTCAGGTGATGATGTGATGTGTCAGGTCTTGGGAAACGTGTATATTTATAATAAAATATTTACTGTGTGTGTGATTGAGCTGGGAATGGCAAAGCTGTAGTTTAATGTAGATCTGGGGGTATTTGGGACAGGGGTAGTGTAGTAAATACGTGTAGATCTGGGGCTAAGTAAAATAGGTTGTAACAGAATTAGTTAGCGACAATTCAAATTCAAACAAAGTTTTTCAAAATTCAAATGATTTTTAAAATAGCTTTCCAAAACCAATATTCCCTCCAATAGATCTCCAAAAAGAAACGAAAATTCAAAACAGTTTTAAATAGGAAAAAGCTCCAACAGATGTTCAAATTCAACAATCAACAGTTATTCAAAACAGTTTTCAATAACTACAAAATTAGTCATTCTCCTTAACAAGTAACCAATTATTCAAAGACCCGTTAAATAACGAATTACAGTTAATTAATTACATCCAACCAAAATAATATTAACAAGGAACAGTTATCCCACTAATATAATTAATAGTTAATAATTAAATACAACTTCATTAATATTGATAACAATAACAATATGGTAATTTATCTAAAATACGCTAATTAATAAAATATACTTTTCAAATTGAGGAAAATTCATTAACAACCGAAATTTATTTTAATCAAAATTCGATTTTTGTAAGAAACAATATTTAGATTCAAGAAAAATTTGAAAAAATCCTAAAATTTACCAAACATGATTTTGGGAGTTACATAGCACCACCCGAATAGACGACTGTTTGACGACTGACGAAAAGATATTATCATAATCTTCGTCCTACCGCTGACCGTAACCTTTAACTATCAGCCTTGCTTTGTATCGAGGGTGAGTAGCATCATTTGTCTGCTTTCTTATAAATATCCATCGATTTTTCAAAGCCTTCTTGTCCTTTGGCAATCGTACCAGATCATAAATGGAGTTGGCTTGTAAAGAACTCATCTTCTCCTGCATAGCCTCCATCCACTCCTGCCTATGTTCGTCGTCCATAGCCTCTACAAAAATTTTGGGCTCTCCCCCATCACTCACTAGCACATACTCACCTGGTGAGTATCTTGCAGATGCTCGACGCTCTCTGCCGCTCCTCCTCAACAGAACCACTGGTGTTGGTTGTATATCAACAGACTCCTCCCCTTCAAGAACTACCTTTCCGGCGTGCTCATTCTCCTAAGGGTTACCTTGACCACCATCAGTAGGCTGATGATCAAGGTTGGAAGCAACTCCATGTACTGGCTCTCCCATAACTAGATCCTCTACGATGTCCTCTAGGAACTGCTCGAAGCAAAATGACTCTAACTCAGCTAATTCCTCAACCTCAGAAGGTGTCACGTCCCGCTCCCGTAGTGTAAGCCCCATAAATTTTAGGGTTTATTATAAATTTTCTAAATAAATTATTTTCAATAAATATTTTATTATTTAATTATTTTTGATCATTAAATATATTTTTTTGTGACTTTTACTTCTGGAGCGTCAGAGATGCCAATCTCTGAAAACTCTCTTCATGAGTTTGTAGTGGACAAGATTATCTTCGTTTTGATATATCATGTCCCACTCAAACTTGTTCTCTTATACTCTTTTTGCTTCACACAACTTCGGGTCAATTTAGACCAATTGATCGTTGAATAATTATTAATTAATTTCCCACTTTTATCCTTGATCATTATATGCACGTTGCCATGACTTTTAATTTAGGAGAACAAGACTAGTCGTTTTCTCCAAACCAACTTCTCATACATGATCTACTCGAGATGCCCTACACCCATGACCTTCGTGTCCCACTCAGACACCCCATCTTTTGCTTCATTTGCTTCGCACAACTTTTCAGACACGAGATCCCAATTTTAATTCATCCCACGGTGTTACATTTAATCTTCGACTCGATTTGGGGACACCCTTTCGACCCAAACCTGCCAACCCAACATTTGGACCTGGCCCACGTGAAGCCTACTACCCACATGACGCTTGTGTCCCATTTAGTTTAGCCCCCACATGCTACTTATTTACCCGCGTCCATAAATGACTAAATTAATCTATTTATTTCGCCAAACCCGATTTTGCCCCGACCCGGCTCAACCGAACACAAGCCCAAGCTCCATGTTATCCCCTTATAAACACCCCACACAATTCCTCTTTTTCTAATTTTAAAATATTCCTCTCTTTTATTTAATAAATATCTTTCTCTTTCTTTTTAATATATATAATATATATATTATATATATATACAAATGTTCCTCTCACTCTCCATAACACAAACACACCCCCTTCTCCCTCCTTTACAGCACACATCCCCCCTCTAACCGACCTCTTTCTCACTCTCTCTCCCTCTCTACTTACACACTCACACACACACAACTCTCTGTCTCAACAGCACATACACCCCCTACTCCACAGCCGACACTCTCCTTCTTCTTCTTCACAGCCTTCTCTTTTCTTCCTTCCTCCTTCACTCCATCATCACCACCATCACTACACACTACTACTCTCACCACCACACCATCATCATCATCCATACCACCACCGTCGGCGACCGCCACCGCGGCCACCACCGCCGTGCAGCCGCACCGCCTACCGTGCCCCCGCATGGCCCGCTGCCGCGCGCAACAAGCAGCAGTCGCGTTTATAGCAGCGGCAGCACAGCAGCTGCAACAGCCGCATGTGCAGCAGCAGCAGCTGCCATCGCAGCCGCACGGCGGCGCCGCCGCCATCGCGCACCGCCACCGCAAACTCCTCCATGTTCGGCACACCTGGGCGACCACCCCGGGTGTGTCCCTGGCCTTCCCGACGCGTTAAATACATGATTCGTGCGTTTGGCACTAGATCCCGTCGGCGCGCGCGAGTTTTGAACTCAGAATTCGTGTTTCGGGACATCAACTTTGTGCACATTTTTGGAGAAATTTGACCGTTGGATCGGCGAACTCTTTGCTCTGTCACAATCTTGGTATATAGCTCTTCACTCCCCTCAAGTTTCATCCGTTAATTTTTTCACGACCCGATCCCAAAATTATTTAGGTCGAACCGGATCATGCCCAGCCTGCACCGTTGTGAGACGGCGGCAGTAAGATGTTGTATATGCAGGTAATCACAACCACATCTATACATTCATCACAACTTGTATATACGAAAATTTTAAAACTTTTATTCAACAATTGAAAAGTACAACTGGAAATGGAAGAACTAAAATAAAGTACTGAATTCAAATTAACAAACTCCAAAACAATAAAACTAGAAAACTGAAAAACAACTAGCTAGGCGGTCGGCTCATCGGCCTCAGGTTCTGCGTCTTCCAAGGGGGACTCTGACAACACCATATGATACAATACCGGGTCATAGTAGCTATTGTACAATAGCTCAGCATCCTCAATGTCACCTAAAAATGTGGGTCTCCAGTCTGGAGGGAGCAAGTACGAATATGTATCTCACATTTCAAATAATAATGGAAAAGTGCAGGCTAAACAGTTGAAATAATATTTTCCAGCAATTTAGCAATTTAGCAATTTAAAAAATGTGATTTGAATGTGTAATCGTCTATGACCGGCTTGGGTTTTACAATAACGTCCTAGCGACGCGATACGGCTTATCCCCGTGTGTAAGAGGGCTAAGCTCGCACAATCATGCAATATGGGGGTATTGGTCATAAACGTTACACTATTTTCCCAATCCCCACAATCAATATCAATCAATATTTGAACCCAAGGAGAGGGTTCCGTGTAGCAATGTGGTTTAACATGCAACTTGACAATTACTAAATAAAATACAAGAAAATATAACCGTAACTTGCCTTTGTTTAATGACTGGAGTATGATGTCGGTACCGGAGAGGAAGTCAAATACGTCTCCGAGATCCTACAGTTGAGAACCTTGACTTAGAACCATAATGAAACCATTCTAGGTGTGCTAGTTACAATCTCTAGAAGCAGACCCTAGTCAGGTTTTAAGTTTATTTAATTAACTACCGAAACACGCCTAACGTCGCAAGTTACGTTGGTTATTGTTTAATTGAATAAACCGATTACTTGATTTAATTGGAAAAGATAGCATTTATAGGTTGATTGGCAAATCTTTGTATTTTTTTTATAATATAAATATATATAAATAAAACTACATTGTTTCTAGTGATAAAACATGAACTTGTTAACTTACCAATATTTTATTCATTTAAAATTAAGTGTGAGAAATCCTTATTAATTTTATACAAAAATAATTAATATCCGATTTATAGTTACTCGTCTAGGTACGCGATTCCAACTCAGAAAGAAAGTAAAATCTACACTACACGATACATGGTCACAAAAAATAAATAGAAAACTAGGCTTATGCCCTTACAACTATTTACATAAATTAATTCAATATTAAAAGTTGTTGGCGAGCTCTGAACGCCGGGAAGCGGTCTATTCAGGAGGCCGAGGCCCTGCACTCAAAATATGAAAAATACCCAGTAACGAGTTCTAAATAAATTTATAGAATATAAAATATAGGTAAGTCTCAGACTTGGTCATTAAGTATCACGTTGTTGGCTAACACCTCAACGTACAGAAAGGTCCTGTAGCGTTTGCGTTTCGCCGAGGCTCATTCGACCGATACGGTCGTCGCCTAACCGGGGATACGTAAAATCTCAAAAAGCCGCAAACCAACCAACAACCAATTTGGAAATCCTTTTACAAAGACCGAGTTCGAAAGCAGATTTTGTTTTATGAAATTAATTTAAATACCAGTGTTTCAAAAAGGGTTTTACTGAAAATTTGGGCAGCACCTCCTCTGTAACTTGACAATCCAGCCACATAGGCGATACAAATCCCTGCACCAAAAGAAAGTCCCAAACCAGGGAATACACCAAACCAATCCACAATAATATTCCAACCCAGAGTAATAATCCACAACCAATACATATAGATAAAAGCCAACATATAGATAAAGCTGAACCGCAAACCAAAAATAACGAATCGGAAAAGCATACGCATCCCGCGTAAATAATCCGAAGCACAAAAATATAATGTTGCGACGTAAAAAATCGTGCGTATCCCCTAAATGCAACGGACTCAAATTCCGATCCCTGAAATGGGGTCGGGACCGCGTCATCATCGACATTAAAACCCAAAGGGACACGAGGACACAAAAATATACCTCGGGGGCTCGGCTAGAGTTCTCAGATGTAAATAGGAGAAAAATGAATTCCGCGGACTCGTAAAAACTCCAAAATACGCGAACAACAAAGATCGGCTACGGGAACAGCGGATCTGGACCAACGAGATGCTGCAGACAGCGGATCGGGGCACGGGAAGGCGAGGCAGGGTGTACGGACGGACGGACGGCAAGGGGGCCTGTCCGGGCACGGGGAGCAAGGCTGCGAAACAGTGGCGGCACGAGGTGGCACTCGCGGGAGTCGGAGGGGGTGCTCCGGGACAGAGCTCGGTGGAGCCGAACGGGGCGTCGGGTCGCACGCGGGGCCGCCGGGAGGTTGCGGATGAGGCACCGGCCACGGGAAATGACATGCGGGCTGGTTCGGGGCGCCTGCGGGGGACGCTGGCGAGGGTCGCCGGTACGGCAGTGAGCGGCTGGTGTGCAGCGCCGAGCGGGGTCAGGGGACGGCCGCAGATGGGGCGGACGCACAGGGGTCAGAGGCCGAGAGGCTGTCGGACGGGGCGGCCGGCCGGCAGCACGCACAGGAGGCGCAGGGGCGGACGAAAAGGACGGTCGAAGCATGCGGGGCGGGACGGTCGTGCGACAGAGGGGCGCGACACTGGACAGCGGGATGCAGGGGGAAAGTCGGTCGAGAGGAGGGCCGATCATGAGGCGCACGGGCGAAGGCTCACGCGAGCGGTCGGCCGGAAGGCACGTGGAATGTCGGCTAGGGCATGGAAGCCGCTGGGGAAGAGATTGGGAAAGAATATGAGAATGAGGGAGAGAGAGAGAGAGCTGGGGGTGTTGGTGTGAGTGGTGGTGGGTTTTTAATGAGAGTATGGAAAGAGTGGGAGGGAGAGATGTGGAAAGGAGGAGTTTTAGGAGCAAAAGGGGAAGCTTGGTCCAACGTGAGGGAAACCAGGTCGTGGGCTAGGGGTTTTTAATGAGTCTGGGTATTTAGTTTTAGGAAATAGTATTTAAGTTATTTTTTTTATTCCAAACACATATTGGTATATTAATTTCAAGTCACTAAAAAAGTTCAGAGGATGGATCGGAAACCGGAATTCGGGTTCAGCTTGGGGTCGGACCCCGGGCACAGAATCAGGACGGGTCAGCAATAAAAGATCCGATACAAATAAATTTTGAAATAGTATTTTTTTCGAATATCGACTAATAATAATAATAATAATAATAATAATAATAATAATAATAATAATAGTAATAATAATACCAATAATCTAACTATGCTACGACAAATCCAATAATTTACCAATAATTCGAAAATCCAAAACTATGGGTTTTACAACCTTCCCTCCTTAGAAAATTTTGTCCTCGAAATTTCAAAGATAAAGGCCGGGGTACCACCAAAATCTCTTAGCCTTGATCAAAACAGGATTTTAAATCATCAGGCACGATCGGATTCTAGTCATGATCACTGGTTAAGATGATAAAATATAGGCACGATCAAAATTATAGATATGATCTGGGATAGAGTTAGAATATTGTTGTGATTGAAATCATTTTAGACACAGGAAAATCTATGTACAAATATGATCATAAAATAGGAGAAAATCAAATGAGGTCTCGTAAAACAGAAAAGGCAAGAAAGAAGCGAATATCAACAGTTTATTGAGAAGGCAGAAAGTAATAGAATCTTTGAGATGAGGGACTAAAATGCCAAATCAAATTGGAATAGGGTACAAGGGTTTGTGACTCAGGAAGATAAAAAGTTATATGATGGGAGGATAGAGAGGATGATTAGAATAATATATCTATGATCAGAATGTAATCGGATAAGATAGTTCCATTGAGGACTGGGTGATAATCAAAAGGGGATAGAAAAATATCGTATCACTATTTCAAGGATCAAAGGTAGGATATGCGGGAAAAATAACTTACAAAATAACAATATTATTAGTACCCCAAGCAAAAATTCAATTTCTAACTTGCTAAACTAGTTGAACTCTAAGTATCTATAGAAAACTAAGGCAGCCGCCAAGGTATTAGAACTACTCTATTTGGAATCATAAATCACCTAAATCAAATTTTCTTACATCGTTGTATGTAACTCGTATGCCAAATGTATTTCAAATTTTAAGTATTTCTCTCGATCAAAGCATTTTACAGACATCAACTTCCAATTGTCGGCCAGTCTTCCAAAACTGACTACATCAAAATTACAATCTCCCCTTGCCATAGTAAATCCTTAAAAAATTCTTTTAAGTTGATCCATGACTTAAAATAAAGAATTTTTAATTCTTGAAATCAATTGACAGAATTATAATCATTAACCAATTTTAATCTTTAACTATGCATCTATCAACCGTTCTCATCCAAACGCATTAGCAAAATACCACAGGATCCCAATCGTTCTTACCATAACCAATATGAGCCTCCAATGTTTGGTAGAAATTATAAATTCAATTGCTCCTTTCCAAAGTTGTATGCCAAAGGTCTTATCTCAATTCCTCTCTGCTTATTCCGTCTCTAGAATCTATCATTCCATTGCTCGTGTTATTCCTTCCGTGGCTATATCCGTCCCTTGTAGGTATAGCAGTCATCTAACCATAAAAGTTGATCCTCGTCAAGTGTTTCTTTACTTAATCATTTTATTCACATGTTTATATATATATATATATATATATATATATATATATATATATATATATATATATATATATATATATATTTTTTTTTTCTTTATATATATATATATATATATATATATATATATATATATATATATATATATATATATATATATATATATATATATATATCTCCAAATTCACTTCCTCCATGGGAGAACATTACCAAATCCTAAACTCTACCTACGTTTCGTCTATCTTCCGATAACTCTTCCTTTAATCATAAAACTTAAAACCGCCAAATACCTTCATTTTTTTGAATGAGGTTTAGGCACTGGTGAGCACTACCAACAGTTATAACCCGAATAAGTCATAAGTTATGACATACCACTCTTCCAAGACTAGCTTTCTCAAGGTATTCTTCTACCTTTCCTACCCTTTAGCTAACTAATATTGATCCCAAATATGCCCTTACTAGAAATGAGATAGTTAACAATCTATGTTTCTCCCGGATATAGCTATCAACTATTAACATATAGTCATCTACAAGATGTATATCAACTATTTAATATATAAAGCTAGCCACAACTATCCACAGCTTCCAGAATATATAACTAAAAATAATAATAATAAATAAATAAATGAATAAATAAAGATATAAATATATACAACGTACTAACGTTGAAACATGAAAGAGATTGAGTCAATAGAGATTGATATGGTCCCAAATAGTTCTAGAAAAAATCAAGTACAATTTTTATAGAAAATCGATCCTTTCTGGCTGTGATAAGAGATTACTGAAAATGGAAAGCCATTAAAAATACAAATTCTTTAATCAGACAACAGTCAGAAAAAATTGATGGTGCAGAAAAGACAACCATATTATGGATATAGTTTTAATAATATTCGAAAACCAAATATATCCGAAGTCACTTTGCCTCAAATTCATGTCTCGCCAGAGTGCACCTGACTGCAGTAAAATTTGGCTCCATAACTTGGATAGTAATAGGTTTTCGAGTAGTCTATCAACCTTATCCATTTCCTGGCTGAACAACATAGGAGACAAATTTGATGCGTTTAGGACGTAGTCTCAATAATATCCAAAAACCTATCAACACCTGAATCACTTCAACTTAGAGTCTATGTCCCGCCAGTGCGCAACTGGCTGCAGTATACTCACAGTTTCTATAATTCAAATAGATGGTTGCGACGCATATGTGCGAAACCATATTAGGTCACTGAATATTTTCTTAACTTTGTCCATAGAAATTTCAAAGGGATAATTCAACAATTCAAAATGTTTTCCAATGACTAAAGAAATTTAATATTAGGATGGAATCAATTCTCTGACCGTTCGTGCTTCATGATACTCAAGCACTGAGTTTAAAAGCTTTCTAGGCCTTGAATTGATCAAGAAGTTGCCTAGGGAGAGTAAGGCTTCGAGTTGAGTGGAGGAAATCAACAAACAAAAATATTCTTGGTCTTAGAATAACTTAGGAAATGTCAATCCATATTGGAATTATTTTTTGAAAAATAGTTCCCTTGGGAGATATGTGAACCAGCTAAGTTGAACCAATTCTTTGGTAACAATTAACCTTGGGGCTTTATGGTTCCAAAAGAATTCGGTTCGAAATTGGTTATGAAAAAATCAATGTAACTCCCCAGTCCCAAAATACGTAGGACCAAGTACGTGAACATGTCAGCTGCACATATACGAAGAATACTCCAATATATGGAATCCTCAGCTGTAAATAAAATAATAACAGGCCAGAATAATATATCTAATCTCATCACAGCTCAACAAAGAAGATAATAGAGTCCAAATAAATAAATAAGAGTATCCAAAGATAGCCGGGTGAACATACTCACTCCAAACAGCAATAAAAAATAGTCTCACAAGATCGGAGTCCAACCTCCGCAAAATAGAAAGAAATGAGATGTAAAAATAATGTCCACTGTCACCCTCATTTCCCGTATTTCGTATTTTGCCCGTATCTTGATTTTGCGTATATTTTAAATCTTGCCTAACTGCGGTATTTCGATATTTCTCGTATTTTTCTTATTCGGATTTTCGGTTTAGTTTAATATGACTTGGTTTGGTTTGTAGGAATGAGAACACCTTTAGCTATCTTGCACCCTCAAGAACACCACAACAACCCCTATTAAAATCCCACCAACTTTTCTCTCTCCCCATAACTTCCATTTATTTCTTCTTCTTCTTCTTCCTCCTACCACCACCAACATCCCCACCATAGGCAAGTTGCATCTTGCCATTTAATGAGGACCCATTTTATTTGATATTTAGTTAGACTAGAGCTCTAGGACCAATGTTAGAGCTTGGCATTTTGGGTTTTGAAGCTTGGATTTCCCTAGATCTAGACTTTGTTCATTTTCGGATTTCTTTAGATTTGATCTATTAAACTTGAATTTTGGTTGGTTTTATTGTTCCCATGTTGTAGAGGGTGGAATTTTACCCAAGTTAGAGCCTTGGAAGTCCGGATTTGGAGCTTGGATGGCCGACTTATGGTGTTCCAGAGTTTTGGAACCCATGGGTTCTTCTCCTCGGCTTGAGGAGGAAGACGACCTCCAGGCGCGCCTCCCTGGCCGATCGTGCCTACTTTCCTGGCCGCGCGCTGTTTAGCGCTGCGCGCCTCCCTGGCCGATCGCGCCTACTTTCCTGGCCGCGCGCTGTTTAGCGCTGCGCGCCTCCCTGGCCGATCGCGCCTACTTTCCTGGCCGCGCGCTGTTTAGCGCTGCGCGTCTCCCTGGCCGATCGCGCCTACTTTCCTGGCCGCGCGCTGTTTAGCGCTGCACGCCTCCTTGGCCGATCGTGCCTACCTTCCTGGCCGGGCGCTCTTTAGCGCTGCACGCCTCTTTTGGCCGCGCGCTGTTTAGCGCTGCGCGCCTCCTTGCGGGCCACGCTGTTTAGTGCCTGGTCCGATTGCGCCTGCTCCCCTGACTAGGCGCACTTTAGCGCGTAGTTACCTAGGCGCACTTTGACCCTTGGATCCTAGGCGCGCCTTGCTGGCTCGACCCAGGCTCACTCTAGTGCACCCTGACTAGGCGCATTTCACTGGTCAGCGGCCAGGCGCACCTTGTTGGTTTCGACTTAGGCGCACTCCAGTGCACCTCATCCTAGGCGCACTTGACCCTTGGATCCTAGGCGCACTCAGGTGTGCTGCCTCAACCAGGCGCGCTCTAGTGTGCTGCTACCAGGCGCACTCTAGTGTGCTTGTTCCCTGGCACCCCCTAGTTCACCTACACCCTAGTGCCTTAGTGCCTGCTTTATAACTTGGTTTTCTTTGATATGATTGGAGCTTTTGAGATTTTGATTGCTCACATGCACAACTTGACTTGGTCTGACACGTCTTGACACTATTTTCTATGATTTGGCATGGTTTGGCCTGCAGCTAGTTTTCTCCTATCTGTTGAATATCTTGTTAATAATTGGGACCGGTAACTAGATAACTCGGCTTGACTTGATAGTGGCCCGCGGTGGCGCACTCCCGACTTGGCATGACTTGATAACTCAACTTGACTTGACTTGGTATGACTTGGCTTCACTTGATAGTGGCCCGTGGCGGCGCACTCTTGACTCGACTTGACTTGTCTTGACACCGTGGGTGAACTACCTGTTGCTCTGTGCAAATCACTTGTCTTGTCTTGCATCATGTCTAAGGGGTGACTCCCTGGGTACCACGGCCAGGGACTCACACTAAAATTGGACTAGGTAATGAGTAGACCAAATTAGAACATGGAGAATTCCCGGTCACAGGCAGTCTCGTTATCTGGAGGCATTAATGGACTTGTAGCTTGCCGACGAGTAGAGCATATTTCCAGCACACTGTCATGTGTTGCACCCTCTAAGTCACCTAAGGGTACATTTGTCTCCCGGGCAATGTACCCACCTATAACTCTCAACCCGCGGAAGGATAACTGGATGGTCTGCAGGGCTTAGGATTTGGAATTCTCGCTTGCATCTTGTTAGTAATTAGGCTTGTGATAATCCTAGTTAGTTAACATAGTAAGCCGTAGACTTGCTTGGCCGTTGTGAAATGGATGTTGTCCAGCCCTGTCTAGTCTTGTCTAGAACTTATACTTGACTTGCCCTGTACTTGTGATGTTTCTTTTGCTTGCTCTCTGCAATAAATGGTTAGTGACGAAGAAACTATTCAGGCGAAGGGGTACAATCCCGGTCCTTGTTTGGTTTAAGGATTGTAACCTGGCTCCCGGAATGGCTTCTAAGTCCCTAGTCGTATATTGTCATGACGCGTTTTCTTTTTTTTAATGCTTTTTCTTATTTCATTTTATTCTGATATGCTGGTTTTGTTCTTATTTGTGGCCTCCTTTGTGGCACTTGCTCTTTCTGGGGTTTGACCCAGCTGGTTTTGTGTGGCCAGATTTCGGAGCAGCTCCCGAGGATCTACCAAGCTTCCAGCCCAATGGTGAACACTAGACGGAACCCGGGCTACGAGTGGGTCTTCCCTTTTTGTTTCACCCACTCATATATAAATTTATTCTTTTGAGGCGTTTGCCGACGAGCACCTGTTAGCTCGATGCACATTTACTTACTGTCTGCCTACGGGCTGTAACATGATTAACAAATCCTAGGGTTGATCATGTATGACTGAACTCTTGCTAGTCCTATCATTTTGTACGACTAGCTTCATGATCATCCAATATGTAATATTTGGGACGCCTTATATATATATATTTGATGCTCTAACATCTTGTAACTCTGTTAATTGCTTGAGATTGAGACAATAGGCTTGACCTTAAGAGACTGCTGGCTTGTAGTAAACCCTCATATCTAGACAGCCGTGACCGTATAGTTGAGATGTATTCTATTTCAATATACGTAGCTGGCTGTGTCTGCCCCCGCTCTCCAGTATTCTGGTTCTGGGGCATGACACGGTTTAAGTGGTGGCCCATGCAGGTCTTGGCATTCAAGAAATGTGAGGGTTTACCAAATAGATGTCTCAATCAATATTCGCCCTTGATCTCTGCTCGTATCTTCAAATCCCTGAGATTCTTGACCTGATCATATTGCTTGTATAATTGATCTGTCCTGGTCCTTTCCTTATTGTTCCCTATGTCATCTTCTTCAGCGGTATTACTCCCGGACCTGCCAACCAGCCAGAGGAAGCTCGACAAGCACTCCAGCGCCAGGAAGATCAAGCTCAGCACTCTGGAGTAGCCTCTCGAGTTATGCCTTCCGGAGGCCCGTAACCTCCAGTTCAGGCAGCTCCGCCCGTTCAACCAGCTAGACAGGATGAGGGGCCTTTGGTAGGGCTTATCAGAGAACTGCTTGCATCCCAAGATCGTCGAGGTGACGCCTTGCATCAGGAGGTCCATGATGCACTAAACCGAGGAGGTCCCCAAGGAAATCAGGCGGCCAACAGTTTCAAGCGCTTGAACCCTCCCTTCTTTGACGGCAGTGAAGATGCGATCGCCGCGGATGCTTGGCTTCAGGATACCGAGGTGGTCCTGGAAGCAGCTAGGACACCTGAAAATGAGAAGGTGGCGGTGGTACGTCTACAGTTGTTAGACTTGGCTCGCGATTGGTGGGCAGCTCAGGCCATGGGGTTAGCAACACCAGTCACTTGGGCGACGTTCAGAGAGAGATTCCAGACAAAGTACTTCGATGCGGTGGCACGGTACGACCTGCAGACCAGATTCACCAACTTGAAGCAAGGAGGCAGAACGGTCGATGGCTATGCGACCGAGTTTTCTAGGCTGAGTAGGTTCGCCCCCACCTTGGTGGCAACCGAGTTCGATAGGGCTCAGCGGTTCCAGCAAGGACTGCATTTGGAGGTATTATTGGCTGTGGAACAGTTCGAGCACCAGACGTTCGATGCAGTATTGAAAGCAGCAAGGAGGCATGAGTATACCTCCAGGAGAATTGTAGACAGGACCGGAGGCAGGAAGCGGTCCCACAACCAGATGCACCAATCTTCAGCTCCAGCCCCGGCAGCTAGGGGTATAACCATTGGAACTCCGAGGCGGGCGGCCTCAGTGACGTCGGTTCAGCATTCGACCCCGACGTACCCGCAGCAGCAGAAGCAGAAGCAGTCTTCCGCGGTGGGATGTTCTCATTGCGGGAAGCCGGGCCATGTAGTGGCAGAGTGTCGTAGGGCACAAGGATTGTGCCTGGCTTGTGGAGGAGCAGATCATAAGATAGGGACCTGCCCGAATAGGGGAGGTCCATCATCATCCAACCTTTCTAGTTCTTCGGTGAGGGGACCAGCCCCAGTTCCAGTCCAGCAGCAGCAGCAACAGCAGTACCCGAGGCCATTGGCGCCCCAGGCCCAGGCCTTTCAGCAGCAGAACCAGCAGCAGTTCACCCAGGCTCCAGCACAGAACCGACAGAGGGGTTTCCAGCAGAGGGGACCCGCAGCTAGAGGTCAGGTTATGATGATGACCATGGAAGAAGAAGTTGCACCAGGTGAGGTAGTGGCAGGTACTATTCTCGTCAACACTTTTCCAGCATCTGTATTATTTGATTCTGGTGCATCGCATTCATTCATGTCTGCACGATTCACGACACGGATAGGATTGGAGCCCGAGTCATTATCAGTGAGGCTCAATATACTTACTGGTAATGGTCTTGTGGGAGTAGATCGAGTGTTCTCCTCGTGTCGGATCGTAGTTAGCGGTAGAGAGTTCCCCGCTAGATTCATAGAATTCCCTATGGCAGACTATGATGTAGTCCTAGGCATGGATTGGTTGAGGAACCATTATGCTAGGATAGACTGCCATATTGGCAGAGTTGTCTTTAGTATTCCCGGAGAGCCAGAGTTTTCATTTTCCAGAGGCACAGTAGAGCCATCTCCTCCAGTATTGCGGATGGCAGTAGCAGCAGTGCAGTTGCCCCGGATAGTTGAAGAGTTTCCAGATGTCTTCCCAGAGGAACTTCCAGGGATGCCACCAGAGCGGGAGATCGAGTTCACCATTGACTTGATTCCCGGGACAGCACCAGTATCAGAGCGAGTCTACAGAATGGCGCCTTCAGAGTTGGAGATTTTGTACAAGATGATTGAAGAACTCAGGACCAAGGGATTCATTCGTGCAAGTGGATCGCCTTGGGGAGCCCCGATGCTTCTTGTGAAAAAGAAGGATGGTACGTCCAGGCTATGTGTTGATTATCGTACCTTGAACTCAGTAACAATCAAGAACAGATACCCTCTTCCAAGGATAGATGACTTATTTGATCAACTCAAAGGGGCTTCAGTTTTCTCGAAGATAGACTTGCGGTCAGGATACCACCAGATCAGAGTTAGAGAGCAGGACATCCCGAAGACGGCGTTCAGATCTAGGTACGGGCATTGGGAGTTTCTAGTTATGCCCTTTGGAGCGACCAATGCGCCGGCAGTGTTCATGGATCTCATGAACCGTATTTTCATGCCTTACTTGGATCAGTTTGTGATAGTATTCCTTGATGACATCCTGGTCTACAGCAAGAGTGAGGCAGAGCATGAACAGCATCTCCGTGTGGTTCTTCAGATTCTCAGAGAGCACCAGTTGTACGCCAAGTTCAGTAAATACGAGTTCTGGCTCGATCGCATTTCATACTTGGGTCACATCATTACCCGAGGAGGAGTGGAAGTGGATCCCCAGAAGATTGTGGCCATCGAGGCATGGCCAGTACCCAGCTCAGTGGCAGAAGTTCGCAGCTTTCTTGGATTGGCCGGCTACTACCGGCGGTTCGTCTCTGATTTTGCAAGGATTTCAGCGCCGATGACCCAGTTGACCCGCAAGGATGTGCCGTTCGTTTGGACAGCAGAATGTCAGGAATCATTTGAGAAATTGAAGCGAGGTTTGATAACGGCTCCCATTCTCACCCTTCCAGATGGGACCGGAGGATTCACAGTTTATTGCGACGCTTCAGGCAGAGGATTGGGATGTGTTTTGATGCAGCATGGGAAGGTAATTGCTTATGCGTCACGTCAACTCCGTGATCATGAGAAGAATTACCCGACCCACGACTTGGAGCTAGCAGCAGTAGTATTTGCACTTAAGTTGTGGAGGCACTACTTGTACGGAGACAGAGTGGAGATATTTACTGATCACAAGAGCCTGAAGTATGTTTTCACCCAGAAGGATCTTAATATGCGGCAGAGAAGATGGCTCGAGCTACTTATGGACTATGATGTGGACTTGCAATATCACCCAGGGAAGGCCAACGTGGTAGCAGATGCATTGAGCCGGAGAGCCGGAGTCTACCTTCTAACAGCGCAACCAGAGCTATTGGCAGATCTTCAGAAGATGGGAATTGAAGTGATTCTCCCTTCCAATGTGGTCTTGATGGCCAGCCTACAGATACAGTCCACCATAGTTGAGAGGATCCGGACAGCACAATTAACAGATTCCAAGATTCAGCGGCTCAGAGCAGAGTGCGAGGCAGGGAGAAGGCCAGAGTTTTGTATTCATGAGGATGGTACACTTCGACACGGCACGCGTCTTTGTGTACCCAGTGGAGATATCAGACAGGAAGTCATGGCAGAGGCTCACAGTTCGCAGTATTCCATTCACCCAGGCGGCACGAAGATGTACAGAGATATTCGTCAGCACTTTTGGTGGAATGGTATGAAGAGGGAGATAGCCCGGTATGTCTCTCGATGTTTGGTTTGCCAACAAGTCAAGGCTGAACATCAGAGGCCGGCTGGACTTCTTCAACCTTTATCGATCCCAGAATGGAAATGGGAGCACATAACCATGGATTTCGTGACTGGGTTACCCAGATCTCCGGCAGGCAGAGATGCTATTTGGGTCATTATAGACAGGCTTACCAAGGTGGCACACTTTCTTCCCTTTAGAGTTGGACAGTCGACGGCACAGCTAGCAGAGATGTATCTCAGGCAGATCGTCCGACTTCACGGAGTGCCAGTCAGCATAGTATCAGACAGGGATACGAGATTCACATCACACTTCTGGCGCAGTCTTCATCAAAGTTTGGGGACTCGTCTTAAGTTCAGCTCAGCGTATCATCCGCAGACAGATGGGCAGTCAGAGCGTACTATACAAACTCTCGAAGATATGTTGCGGTCATGTACTCTTGACTTCGGTGGTTCGTGGGAGGATCACCTGCACTTGGTGGAATTCTCGTACAACAATAGTTTCCAGGCTAGTATCCAGATGGCACCCTTCGAGGCTCTGTATGGCAGGAAATGCAGATCTCTGTTAGCATGGGACGATATCGGAGAGAGGCAGATGCTCGGTCCAGAACTGATTTCTCAGACGGTTGAAGTGGTCAGAAGAATCAGAGATCACCTCCGAGTTGCTCAGGATCGCCAGCGCCATTGGGCCGATGCTCATCGGCGTCCCTTAGAATTTGCTGTCGACGACCATGTATTCCTTAGGATCTCGCCTACCCGCGGCGTCATTCGTTTTGGCGTACGGGGAAAGCTTAGTCCTAGGTATATAGGGCCGTTCGATATTCTGGAGCGAGTAGGCGATGTGTCCTATCGTCTCGCTCTTCCGCCGTCGTTAAGTGAGGTACATGATGTATTCCATGTGTCCCAGTTACGACGATATATTCCGGACCCGAGCCATATCCTAGATCATTCGGAATTGGTTGTTGGTACCAACCTTTCGTATGAGGAGAGGCCCGTGTCTATTTTGGACCGGAGGGAAAAGATACTCAAGAACAAGACTATTAAATTGGTCCGTGTTGCTTGGGGTCATCACTCTCCAGGTGAGTCAACGTGGGAGCGTGAGGACGACATCCGATCGCGATATCCCTATCTGTTTGGCTCGTGAGGTATAATGTCTTTCTTATGCCTTACGCCTTCCCTTCCTTGCTTGCATTGCATGATTGTATGATTGAACTGCTTAGTGTAGCTTGCCTGTGATTAGTGTAGCTTGTCGTGGCAATCTCTAGCTCCTTGATTAAATTCCGAGGACGGAATTCTTTTAAGGTGGGTAGAGTTGTCACCCTCATTTCCCGTATTTCGTATTTTGCCCGTATCTTGATTTTGCGTATATTTTAAATCTTGCCTAACTGCGGTATTTCGATATTTCTCGTATTTTTCTTATTCGAATTTTCGGTTTGGTTTAATATGACTTGGTTTGGTTTGTAGGAATGAGAACACCTTTAGCTATCTTGCACCCTCAAGAACACCACAACAACCCCTATTAAAATCCTACCAACTTTTCTCTCTCCCCATAACTTCCATTTATTTCTTCTTCTTCTTCTTCCTCCTACCACCACCAACATCCCCACCATAGGCAAGTTACATCTTTCCATTTAATGAGGACCCATTTTATTTGATACTTAGTTAGACTAGAGCTCTAGGACCAATGTTAGAGCTTGGCATTTTGGGTTTTGAAGCTTGGATTTCCCTAGATCTAGACTTTGTTCATTTTCGGATTTCTTTAGATTTGATCTATTAAACTTGAATTTTGGTTGGTTTTATTGTTCCCATGTTGTAGAGGGTGGAATTTTACCCAAGTTAGAGCCTTGGAAGTCCGGATTTGGAGCTTGGATGGCCGACTTATGGTGTTCCAGAGTTTTGGAACCCATGGGTTCTTCTCCTCGGCTTGAGGAGGAAGACGACCTCCAGGCGCGCCTCCCTGGCCGATCGCGCCTACTTTCCTGGCCGCGCGCTGTTTAGCGCTGCGCGCCTCCCTGGCCGATCGCGCCTACTTTCCTGGCCGCGCGCTGTTTAGCGCTGTGCGCCTCCCTGGCCGATCGCGCCTACTTTCCTGGCCGCGCGCTGTTTAGCGCTGCGCGCCTCCCTGGCCGATCGCGCCTACTTTCCTGGCCGTGTGCTGTTTAGCGCTGCGCGCCTCCTTGGCCGATCGCGCCTACCTTCCTGGCCGGGCGCTCTTTAGCGCTGCGCGCCTCTTTTGGCCGCGCGCTGTTTAGCGCTGCGCGCCTCCTTGCGGGCCACGCTGTTTAGCGCCTGGTCCGATTGCGCCTGCTCCCCTGACTAGGCGCACTTTAGCGCATAGTTACCTAGGCGCACTTTGACCCTTGGATCCTAGGCGCGCCTTGCTGGCTCGACCCAGGCTCACTCTAGTGCACCCTGACTAGGCGCGTTTCACTGGTCAGCGGCCAGGCGCACCTTGTTGGTTTCGACTTAGGCGCACTCCAGTGCACCTCATCCTAGGCGCACTTGACCCTTGGATCCTAGGCGCACTCAGGTGTGCTGCCTCAACCAGGCGCGCTCTAGTGTGCTGCTACCAGGCGCACTCTAGTGTGCTTGTTCCCTGGCACCCCCTAGTTCACCTACACCCTAGTGCCTTAGTGCCTGCTTTATAACTTGGTTTTCTTTGATATGATTGGAGCTTTTGAGATTTTGATTGCTCACATGCACAACTTGACTTGGTCTGACACGTCTTGACACTATTTTCTATGATTTGGCATGGTTTGGCCTGCAGCTAGTTTTCTCCTATCTGTTGAATATCTTGTTAATAACTGGGACCGGTAACTAGATAACTCGGCTTGACTTGATAGTGGCCCGCGGTGGCGCACTCCCGACTTGGCATGACTTGATAACTCAACTTGACTTGACTTGGTATGACTTGGCTTCACTTGATAGTGGCCCGTGGCGGCGCACTCTTGACTCGACTTGACTTGTCTTGACACCGTGGGTGAACTACCTGTTGCTCTGTGCAAATCACTTGTCTTGTCTTGCATCATGTCTAAGGGGTGACTCCCTGGGTACCACGGCCAGGGACTCACACTAAAATTGGACTAGGTAATGAGTAGACCAAATTAGAACATGGAGAATTCCCGGTCACAGGCAGTCTCGTTATCTGGAGGCATTAATGGACTTGTAGCTTGCCGACGAGTAGAGCACATTTCCAGCACACTGTCATGTGTTGCACCCTCTAAGTCACCTAAGGGTACATTTGTCTCCCGGGCAATGTACCCACCTATAACTCTCAACCCGCGGAAGGATAACTGGATGGTCTGCAGGGCTTGGGATTTGGAATTCTCGCTTGCATCTTGTTAGTAATTAGGCTTGTGATAATCCTAGTTAGTTAACATAGTAAGCCGTAGACTTGCTTGGCCGTTGTGAAATGGATGTTGTCCAGCCCTGTCTAGTCTTGTCTAGAACTTGTACTTGACTTGCCCTGTACTTGTGATGTTTCTTTTGCTTGCTCTCTGCAATAAATGGTTAGTGACGAAGAAACTATTCAGGCGAAGGGGTACAATCCCGGTCCTTGTTTGGTTTAAGGATTGTAACCTGGCTCCCGGAATGGCTTCTAAGTCCCTAGTCGTATATTGTCATGACGCATTTTCTTTTCTTTAATGCTTTTTCTTATTTCATTTTATTCTGATATGCTGGTTTTGTTCTTATTTGTGGCCTCCTTTGTGGCACTTGCTCTTTCTGGGGTTTGACCCAGCTGGTTTTGTGTGGCCAGATTTCGGAGCAGCTCCCGAGGATCTACCAAGCTTCCAGCCCAATGGTGAACACTAGACGAAACCCGGGCTACGAGTGGGTCTTCCCTTTTTGTTTCACCCACTCATATGTAAATTTATTCTTTTGAGGCGTTTGCCGACGAGCACCTGTTAGCTCGATGCACATTTACTTACTGTCTGCCTACGGGCTGTAACATGATTAACAAATCCTAGGGTTGATCATGTATGACTGAACTCTTGCTAGTCCTATCATTTTGTACGACTAGCTTCATGATCATCCAATATGTAATATTTGGGACGCCTTATATATATATATTTGATGCTCTAACATCTTGTAACTCTGTTAATTGCTTGAGATTGAGACAATAGACTTGACCTTAAGAGACTGTTGGCTTGTAGTAAACCCTCATATCTAGACAGCCGTGACCGTATAGTTGAGATGTATTCTATTTCAATATACGTAGCTGGCTGTGTCTGCCCCCGCTCTCCAGTATTCTGGTTCTGGGGCGTGACATCCACTAATGTCTCAAAATAAGGAATAGACTAGAAATCAGTAGTGACTACCTCATCATCGATGTAAGATGGATCAGCGCCGCTCTGTACTCCTGCAGAAAGTCGTCTAATCCTAGAAAGATAACCAGGTCCTCAGGGGACATAGCAAGATACAAGAAAACACCATGCCATATAAACTGTGATAATATAATAGAAAAAAAAGGGATGCATGTAATAGGGTGCCTACCAGTTCTATAGTGACAATGCAGTTAAGAACAGACCTTCAACGCATGGGTATCTGGGTCAGTAGCAGTAACTCAGGTATGGCCCCATCAGGATACCAGGGACCTCAAAGCATAACATTCCTCGAATGTCAGAGGCCAGCAGTATCAGTAATAGGAAAGTGCATAAGGACCCATACATTAAGGAAACTGTTCTCCCCATCCAATGCCTAGTAGGGTCACATCTATGACTCATGAACCTCTAGTAACTGCCAAGTCTTCTAGCATACAATTCTATTGGCAGTTATTCCTATCCGTCGCACGCTCCATACGTATTGGTGGCCAGCCGACTACGCGGATACGTGTCCTACATTTGACTCACATCACGTGATACAACAAGTTTCAAGGCGTATGAGATATAAAAATACCTCAACATCAATGGGTGGTCACTAGACTAAGTCAATGCAAGAGAAAATAATAAAACAAAAAAACGACCGATATAGTCGCTTGCACCCAAGTGTGACTTGGACACACAGTTTTATAATATCAAGAAACAAGAAATACTGAAAAAATAACTGAAAATCAGAATATAATAATCACAGAGTAGGGTGGCAAGGTATCTTGCCTGCGGTGCGAGAAGGGCAAATCTAAGAGTAGCAAGTGTCAGCACCAAAATTTACAAATCAGAGATGACTCTAGACGCTGAAACAAACATCAAAAATGATCTCGGTGAAGAAGATATACCTAGGAAATGCCTGTCCAAAAGTTAAATTCTGGAACAGGGGCAAAATCGTAATTTTGGTTAAAAACGATGTCCGCCGTTGGACTCGCTTTACACCCAAACGTGTGCCAAAGTCTACGGTCTCTAAAGTCATCAAACTATATGTCTATGGTTTCAGTTTGAGGAGAGGAACTCAACGGTATGTCCAGTTTTGGATTCCGATGAGCCGTGTACAAATTCGCCCGTTTGAGTGGGTCGTGGGCCCGCTAAAAAGGGGTTCCGATTCGACCTTCTCAGAATCGAACCAAACTTGGCATACAGGACCTGAATTTTGATTCAGACCTGTTGGTGCAAGTTTCGTTTTGAATCAACGACTGTACACGAAGTTAGGACGAAGTTTGCAAAACGTCGATACGAGGTATCTTGACGGATACGGACTGATTTCGTAGCGCACACACGACGAAACTGAGTTCCGTCAGTTCCCACATGTCAACAACGTCCATACGCACCTTTTGATGCGTATAGCGCACGACCATGTGGCCCGGTTTTTCGGGGCGTATGCCATATCGGACAAAATTTAAAAAATTAATATAATTTACCACAGGTTTTTCCTCAACTTCAACATCAATCTACTTTTTACACGCTAATTGAAACGACGATCCAGAAGATGCATTGCATTCTCGGTTAGGGTATCTTTTACTGTTTTCAATTAATTCTTACAGTACTTTACTAGACAGCAAAAAAATTGGCCGACAAGTTGTCGTTTTAAAACAGTTTTATTGTATTATAGAAAATAGATTTTTGTTCAACTTTGTCTCAATTTTTCGAGCAAGTCGATGGTTGTTTGCGAAATCCACCTGGAGGATCTCGAAGATGGTCAAGTCTACTTTCCAAAAAATCTTACGGATCGAAAATCGGTGCTACGAGTAAAAAGTTACGTCATGGAGAAGTAGGGTACCTTGAGTAGAAAAACTGCTCCGTGGGTGATGCGGGGCTGACTTCCGATGCTCCGTTCGTCGCGCACAGAGCTCCATCGCTGGTGAAACAAAGAGGATATGATCAGCCTCAACTTTCGTTTTGGAAGTTTAGGGTTTCGAGGTTTGTGCAATATATATATATATATATATATATATATATATATATATATATATATATATATATATATATATATATATATATATATATCAAGTTACTCCCAACCCTAATACTAATGGGTTTTGGATTAACTCGATTCCCACTATTCCACGGATTCTCGCACACGGGGGGGGGGGGGGGGAGGGGGGTTCCTTTTGCTCTGCTGCTGCTGTGGGCCCGCTCACTTTAAGTGAGCGGCTGTGCTCACCCCTTTTCTCTTTTCTTTTTTTTTCTAATTCTTTTTCTAATTCTTTTTCTTTTCTTATTCAAATTCTATTTCTAATTCTTTTTCTTATTATAATTCTATTTGTAATTCTTTTTCTTATTCTTTTCTAATTCTATTCTAATTCTTTTTTTTCTTATTCTATTCTAATTTTTTTTTCTAATTCTTTTCTTTTTTCGAAAACTTAAGTATATATATATTTATTTGGATAAATATATCTATATCTCCTTCTTTTAGCTAGCAAAATTATCACAAAAATTTATAATTAAATTCCTAAAATCCTAGATTGAATTATATTCCTTATTTATTAGAAAAACGAACATGCGCACATAAAATAATATATATATATATATATATATATATATATATATATATATATATATATATATATATATATATATATATATATATATACACACACACACACTCACACACACACACATACATTAATTATACTACTACGCTAGTAGCAAATAAATCTATATCTAATGAAAGGCATAACAAAAATTAATTTAATTTATAAAAATCAATTATAAATTATGGGGGTTTACATCCTACTCAACTTAAACAAAATTCTGTCCTCGAAATTAAACTAAGGTCAGGGGATCGAATGCAATGCATGGAAATTGATAGCAATTTAAAAGCTCAACTGCAAAACATACCTTCGTCTACGAACAAATGCGGGTAGCGGTTTCGGATGTCGTCCTCGCGCTCCCAAGTAGACTCCCCTGGCGAGTGATGCTTCCATGCCACGCGAACTAATAGAATAGATTGATTCTGCAACACCTTCACTCGGCGATCGAGGATACCTACTGGTTTCTCTTCGTACGACAAACTCGATCCAACTGTGATCTCGGAGTGATCAAGCACATGATTGTTGTCCATCACGTACCTTCTCAATTGAGATACATGGAATACGTCATGCACTCCCTCTAGCGACAGTGGCAATGCCAATCTGTAGGCAACCTCTCCAACACGTTCCAAGACATCGAAAGGGCCGATGTACCTTGGACGCAACTTGCCACGTCTTCCGAATCGAATCGTGCTCCTAGTGGAGGATATCTTCAAGAACACATGGTCACCCTCTTTGAACTCTAAGGGTCGACGATGATTATCTGCCCACTGCTTCTGACGATCCAGTGCTGCTCGCAGGTGGTCCTGAATTTTCTTCACTGTCTCCACTGTGCTCGAGACCAACTCGGGACCAAATAGCTGTCGCTCTCCTATATCGCTCCAACAAACAGGAGACCGACACTTCCTGCCACACAATGCTTCAAACGGAGCCATCTGAATGCTCGCTTGATAGCTATTGTTGTAGGAAAACTCAACAAGATAGAGATGGTCCTCCCATGAACCGCCAAAATTAATCATGCACGCTCTCAACATATCCTCTAGCGTCTGTATGGTACGCTCTGACTGGTCGTCTGTCTACGGATGGTTTGATGTACTAAACTTCAATCGAGTGCCCAAACTCTCTTGCATGCTCCTCCAAAAGTGCGAGGTAAATCTCGAGTCACGGTCCGACACAATACTAACAGGCACACCGTACAATCTCACAATCTGCTCCATATACATCTCTGCCAATACCTCTGTCGACTGGCCCACTCTAAAAGGTAAGAAATGGGCTGACTTCGTAAGTCTATCAATAATCACCCACACTGCGTCACGTCCCCTAGGACTCCGAGGAAAACCCATGACAAAATCCATAGTAATGTGCTCCCACTTCCACTCGGGAATGGATAACGGCTGTAATAATCCGACCGTCCTCTGGTGCTCCGCCTTCACTTGTTGACATACCAAGCACTTGGCAGCAAAACGAGCTATCTTCCGCTTCATTCCATGCCACCAATAATATTGTCGTAAGTCACGGTATATCTTAGTTCCTCCGGGATGAATAGAGTAAGTCGAACTGTGAGCCTCTGTCATAAGCTCCTGCCGTAACTCTCCATTGGGCATATAAATGCGATCACCACATTGTAATGTCCCATCTGGGTGGATCCTCAATCCCGTCTTCTCTTCCGCTTCAGTCCTCTCTTTGAGTCGTCGGAATCTAGCATCATTAGGCAATGCTGCCTTGATGCGCTCTACCAATGATGATTGCACTTGAAGGTTAGCTAATACGCCGTCTGCTCCAGGCAATACTACCTTAATACCAAGCTGCTCCAAGTCTCTAATCAATTCCTTCTGCGTAGTCAAAAAGTGTGCCATGGGCTTACGGCTTAATGCGTCTGCCACGACATTAGCCTTGCCCGGATGATAATAAAGCGCGATCTCGTAATCTTTCATCAACTCCAACCAACGTCGCTGTCGCATATTCAACTCTTTTTGTGTGAACACGTACTTGAGGCTCTTATGATCTGTGTAGACATCAACCTTCTCGCCGTACAAGTAGTGCCTCCATAGCTTCAAAGCCAAGATTACCGCTGCGAGCTCTAGATCGTGGGTCGGATAATTCTTCTCGTGCACTCATAACTGTCGCGATGCATATGCTACTACACGCCAGTTCTGTATCAATACACATCATAATCCCTTCCTGGATGCGTCACTGTAGATCACAAATCCTTCCGGGCCCGATGGTAGTGTTAAGATCGGTGCTGTGGTCAATCGCTTCTTCAACTCATCAAATGCGGCTTGACACTCGTTTGTCCATATAAACTCCTGATCCTTGCAAGTTAATCGAGTCATAGGCCCCGCTATTCGAGAGAAATCTTCTACGAACCGTCGGTAGTAACCCGCAAGTCCGAAAAAACTTCTCACCTCGGAAGCTGATGTAGGAGCGGGCCATGATTTGACTGCTGTGATCTTCTCTGGGTCTACTGATATACCATCGCCCGTAACAATATGACCAAGAAATGATACCTCCTTAAGAAAGAAGTCACACTTGCTAAGTTTCGCAAAAAGTCGCTCATTCCTCAACGTTCCCAAAACTATCCGTAGATGCTGCTCATGTTCCTCTTGACTCTTGGAGTAAATCAAGATATCATCTATAAAAACTACTACAAATTTGTCCAAGTATTGGTGAAAGATCTTGTTCATCAAATTCATGAAGACTGCGGGTGCATTGGTCAAACCGAAGGGCATGACCAAGAACTCGTAGTGTCCATACCTTGATTGAAAAGCCGTCTTTGCAATGTCTTCCTTCCGAACCTTCAATTGGTGATAGCCCGATCGTAAGTCAATCTTGGAGAATACTTTTGCTCCACTTAGTGGATCGAATAGATCGTCTATACCTGGCAAGGGATACTTATTTTTTACCGTCGCTGTATTTAATGCTCTGTAGTCAATGCACATATGTACTGTCCCATCTTTCTTGGGCACAAAAAGAATGGGTGCTTCCTATGGTGACGTACTGGCACGAATAAGTTCCTTCTCTAATAAGTCATCAATCTGCGTCTTCATTTCTACCAACTCCTTGGGTGCCAGACGATAAACTCGAGATGAAATAGGCCCGGCTCCGGGAATAAGCTCAATAGAAAACTCAATATCTCGGTCAGGTGGTAGTCCTGGCAATTCCTCGGGGAATACATCCTCGAACTTGGTGATAATAGGGTGCTGAGGGGTGTCATGCATCATCATATGAGTCCCCGATGCGGGTACCTCACAAATCTCTCCGTCTTCTTTGGTGAACTCAAACTCTACCGCATTCGGTGGTCTAAAGATAATATTGCTCCTATGGCAGTCTATGAGAGCGAAATGCTGGCTCAACCAGTCCATTCCAAGAACCACATCAAATATCGGCATAGGAAATACAAGAACTCATTCCATCATCTCCCTGCCACTTATCACTACAGGACAAAGTCTACAAACACCACTAACAGGTACAACTCCTCCTCCAGTGAGGATTCTAACATTCTTAGCTAAGGGTGTGATGGGAATGCTGTGTCTAAAGGCAAAACTAGTGGCTATGAATGAATGAGTGGCTCCAGTATCAAATAATGTAATAGCAAAAAAAGATGCAACTAAAACCATACCTGCTATAATCTCTGTCTCTGTCTCTATATCCTTAACAGCAAGTGAGAATACCTTCCCATGATTCTGTCCGGGGCCCTGAGCTCTGGCCTTCTTGAACTGTGCTGACTGAGGTGGTAATAGCGGGCGAGGTGCTCCTGCCGCTGGCTGAGGTACTAGAAGTGCTGGGGCTAAGGACTGCTGTTCCGGACAATCTTTCACCTTGTGCTGTCCTGACCCGCATCTCAAGCATGATCCAAGTCGAATTCGACAGTCTTTCAAGACGTGTCCCTGCTTCTCGCAAAAGTTGCATATGGGTTTCTGATAAGGTGTGGGCCTCTGCTGGATCTGTCCAGTGGCCCTCCTAATAGGTCCACTCTGAGTAGCCCGAGCTGGTGTAACTGCTGGGGTATGGCACCTCGATGTCTGCTGCTGCTCCTTGCGAAGAATCTCCTGAGCACGAGCTTCCTCAAAGACAGCTGAATGGGAGACTCGAGACTGGGTAGTAGTATAAGACTTGAGCTCTGGTACAAGTCCTTGGTGAAATCTTCTTGCCTTCTCTAACTCTGTCGGAATCAATCCCGCACCAAATCGACTCAGGCGATTGAACTCTGAGTCATACTCATCAACTGTCATATTCCCTTGCTTCAGATGAAGGATCTGGTCATAGAGACCATCTCTGACATGAATAGGGAAGAACCTCTCATAAAACGCATCATAGAACTGTTTCCAGGTGATCCCAGTGCCTAATCGTCTTTCTTCCGCCTTCTACCAGTGGTGAGCATTGTCTTCTAACAGCAGGTCCACTGCTGTTATCCAATCTCGGGCTGGTAACTTGGATGCCTTCAGTAGATTTTCTGTACTAATAAGCCACTGTGACACTTCTAATGGCTTCTCTGTTCCGCTAAAGGCCTTGGGATTTATATTTGTGAAATTCTTGATAGCGCCTTCGTAAGGATGCAGAGCCGGTACTGGTGCTGGTACTGGAGGTGGTGGTGGTCTAGCCAATGCTGCCATCATCGTCTGTCTCATCAGCTCAGTTTGCTGCCACTGAGCCTGTATCATGGCATACATAAACTGAGAAGTAGGGCTCCCATCAGTCGGTGGTGGAGGCATCTGAGGTCCCGACTGCGGAGGAAACTGCTGAGGGAATGGTGGTGGTAGAGGCAGTGGTACATTCCCTTCCGGTGGCATGGTAGGGGTCTGTCCAGCCTGGCTGCCTGGGGGTGCTGCGTTCTCTGGGTACTCCGTCGTCGGTGTCGTAGTAGGCTACGACAGTCCTGGCTGGTATGGTGTCGCTGGAGTCATGGGAGGATTCTGTCCCTCCGGAGTAGCCTCTTCACCAGATGTGAGGGCCAAGGCAGAAGTGTGTCTGCTTCTTAAATGCATATTGTTGGCGCGAGGAAGGTAAGTTAATATTAGGAAAGATTAGATATGAAGTAAATCGAATAATTAAGGAAGTTTCGATAAGTTTGGAAGTCAAGAGGTAGTAGTAGTTCTGGATGAGATATTCCTATTCCTATATGCAGGCTTGTTGGACACAGTCATGTAACCCAACAATATTAACGTAGAACTGCATGGGCCACCACAAAAATATATCACACCCCAGTCCCAAAATACGTAGGACCAAGTACGTGAATATGCCAGCTGCACATATACGAAGAGTACTCCAATATATGGAATCCTCATATATGCACATAAGCTGTAAATAAAATTGTAGAAGTATGGAATTTCACAGCCAGAAAGCCCATGCGCCAGGCACTATATGCGCCAGAACTCAGACAGCAAAATCAAATAAGCCATTCGAAGAAGGACTTTTTATTTATATATAAAAGTCTATTACATGGCTAGAAAAGGTTGTACAAAGGAGAATTTCTACAAAAAAAAGATCCTAGATCTACAGCCAGCGGCCACCATGCGCCTCCAGATAGGCGCAGCAGCCACCATGCGTCTCCAGATAGGCGCAGCAGCCACCATGCGCCTTCCGATAGGCGCAGCAGTCACCATGCGCTGTCAGTTAGGCGTAGCAGATGCCATGCGCCTCCAGCCAGGCGCATTCCACCATCTCTTCAGCAGCTCAGTTATGTGCATCCAGCTCAGTTATGTGTATCCCTTCAGCAGCACTCTTCCAACCAGGCTCACCTGGCCGAGTAGAGCCCAGTTATGTACTGCTCTTCCAGCCAGGGTCACCTGATAAGTGCTTCGATTATACAAAGCATTTAACCCTCTGGCTGGAACCAAGGAAGAGAAGAGCACGGCAAAGCTGTGGCCAGGGGAGGCTTCGAAAGAGCCTCCAAAGACCAAGGAAGACCGTGATCGAAATCATGGCACAAGGAGCTTTCAACACAATCAAAGTGGGCGGCACCCACTTTGAAGGAAGAGAGAGCCTAGCACCGCCATTCCGATCTACGGCTCTTCCGGAACAACGGAGACGTGGCCCGAACATCCCTATCTTTGGATGCAACAGGCACCTTCCGCCTGCCTCAGAAGCCCTCGACTCCGTCTTTTGGATGTAACAGTCACCTTCAAGTGCATCGAAGACAACACGACGCCTCATCTTCACCCTCGGGAGCACTTCGTCAACAGAATGCACCCGCATATCCAAGTTCATGTTGGAAGTACGTGAGGGAACGAGGAGCAAACCTTCTTTCTATGCCACTATTTATAGGCCAGGCAAATCAAACCCATGCGCCAAGTGGATGACTCTCCGAATTCTGTGCAATAAATTTACATTAAATGGATGAACCGGACGCCTCGAATTCAGCCAAACGGCTATTTTTAGCACTCGAAGAGCGAGACAGCCGCATCATTAAAGGACATATCGGATGCGCCAGCCAAACAGCGCATCACATGGACGCGCCCTCCAGCATCAGGCGCATCACACAGATGCGCCCCACAGTACCCGGCGCATCACAGAGGATGCGCCCCCGCACATCTCCATACCGAGTGGAACACCAACCAATGTGCCCACTCAGTTGTCCATCGAACGTCACAACATTAAATGCTGAACTGACACCAGAGTTGGCAGCACGCTTCCCAAAGTCTGAACAGTTGACAGCTTTTTTCAGAGAATAAAGCATCGACAACGTCAGCATCATCATGACTCTATTCCGACGGCTACTGCCACGTGGCCATCCGCATGCGCCTCTACGGCCATGCGTCCAAATCGCCATGCGCCTCTACGGCCATGCATCCAAATTGCCATGCGCCTCTACGGCCATGCGTCCAAACCAGCATGCGCCTCAAAAGCCGTGCGCCTCAGACTCTTCACTGATCCCTAAAGACAGAAGAAGAGTCTCCAGTTGAAGCTTTGTATGCGCCTCAAAAGCCATGCGCCCCAAACTGATCTCTGATCCCGAAAAACAGAAGGAAAGTCGCCTGCATGCGCCTCAAAAGCCATGCGCTCTAAACGGTTTGTAACCCCTAAAGGTTATGAGCCGCAGCCTCCTCCTGCGCCCAATCAAGGCGCAGCTTACCAGATTACTTCCCCCCACCAAATCCGAGATCTTCGAGCCATGGGTCGATGACACGTGTCCTTTGACTCAACTCGTCCAAGATTTCAGCAACAGAAAGATCTTCTCCTCTGCTACGTGCCGGCTCACAACAGCAGTATGAAGAGTTCTCCCCCCCAATCAGGGCGTATCATCTACGCGCCTCCATCAGCAACCTCCACGTGGCGTCCCCACACCGGCGTATCCTACATGCGCGCATGAGCAGCCATCCTGCAAAACTATAAATAGAAGGATCGTCTCCTTCACACACACACAGACAGAATCCACAACGAACATACAAAGAATCATCAGAGAGGCAGATACAGACACTCAACGTCTTTCTCCTCTCAGCAAGCTCCAGCACCCAGAGCAATCCACACCTTCAGAGAACCGATAACGGTCGTCAGCCCGTCAACGGAGTCAACGTATTACCACTCGCTCCATTGGCACTAAGGACCCAGCTTAAACAAAAGTGTACTCCTAGGACTACATCTAAGTCCTACATTGTAACACTGTTCTGTTTGTATTAAAGTTTTCAATCAAACAATTTTAATGGCAAACAAGCTGGCGACTCTGCTGGGGACTTCTTTCTCCTCTTCCGAGAAAGTCGTGTCACAGGCCGACGACGTGAAGGTGGGCTCCTCCCACAAGACGCTGGTCGTGCGCCTCAATCAACAGGCGTACGAGGAGTTCATTTCTGAAGGAAGTGCGAGTCCTTTGAAGCGGCTTCCAAAGCCGAAGAAGATCCGTACGGCCTGGGTGCGCAAGGTCGACGCCTCGGGCACCACCACTGAAGGGGATGCAGCAATCCAGCCTTCCCTTCCTGCTGACGTTCTCAGCAACCAAGGTGTGCCCGCCGTTGCGGCGCATCTCTTGGAGAAGCGTGCGGCCGACCACGTTCCCCAGCTATCTCCCTCTCAGGCGAGGAAGATGCGTCGACGGAGCAGGGGTGCAGCCAATGCCCCGCGCATCACCTCTGATGCGCCACAAAGAGCCTCTGTCTTTGACAGACTCACTCGCTGTAATGGCGAGGAGAAGTTGGATGCTGAGTACTATACACCCCAGCGGGCTAGTACGAAGAAATCCAAGGCGGCACGGGCCATGCGCCATAAAAGTGCTATGCCAGCAGCAGGCCAGAGGCACGCGCTTACAATCACGCGCGCTGCCGATGGCAAGCTGTACAAGGTTGACTCAGGTGCTCCTGTACCAACAACGAGTCGACCTTCAAAGTCCTCATCTCGCTTGGCCGCATCTACTGCGTGCACAACCAAGTCGAGTAAGGCAAACTCGGTGGTCTTGAACTCCCGCGCCTCCTCTGGTTGTGCGTTTGAGGTTCGTTCAAGTCACTTCAAATGTTGTGGTTCCCCCACTATTGATCGTGATGCCTGCTTGGTATTAGATCAGGGGGCGCAGCACTCACCTGACCACCCCGGCGTTTGGCCTTGCCATACGTCTGAAGGGGGTGTGAAGGCACCACTCTCCTCCAATGACCTGCACAACGTGATCACTCACAAGCGCCGGTCAGGAGAGTCGACCAACAAGCACGATACGCCTCTCACGGGGCATACTTGTGCGGTGGTCACCATCAACTGCTGTTGCAAGGCGGCAGCTCCACCAAGACAGTCGGTCTTCCAACGACTACAATCATCGACACCTCTCCGACGTCGCCTTGGGACGAAGGTGCCAACAGAAGAGGAACCAAAGGTTGCTTCATGCAACATGATCTCCAACTCCTCGTCAATCCGGAAGCCGACTGCCAATTCCTCGTCCTCATCCAAAAGCCAGCCGAGGAAAACCAAGGCAACTGTCTCGACCTCTGGAGTGTTTGAAGGCACTCGGTCGAGGAAGAAGTTCTTGGAGGAAGCTGGAGGTAGCCAGATCCTTGTCGAGCCTCCTTCCGAAGACGAAGATGTCCAAAGCACAGCTGCGGCGGATCTTCATCATCAAGGCGAGGCTAGTCTCCCTGAAGCCCCTCAAAATGAGAATGTCCTCCAGGACACCGCCGGAGGTAGTTCTGGAAACGAAGAGGTCCTTCAAGACGGAGCTGAGGGCAATCAGACCCTTGCAGATGCGCCTATTGAAGATGAACTCTAGAATGTGGCTGGGGGTGGCCAAACACCAGGAGAAGTAACTCTCCCGCATGAGAGTGAGGCCGAAAGCGAAGCCTCAACCCATCCATCCACTCCTGGCCGTGTCAGGACAGTATACATGGCTGGGGATGATGTCGAGTCTGATGCGCCGTCACAGGACATAGTCCAGCGCATAGACTCATTAGAGGGAGGACTCAAAACCCTCTCTGCCTCTATGCAAGCACTGACTCAAGCAGTATTTGAGATGCGGTCGGCCTTGATCAGGACACCTTCAACTGGTCCTGACCCAGGAATTAAATGGGAGTCGAGTGTGCCCCTCCAATGGGTGCCCTCGGATACAGAAGCACCTCGGACCTCGGAGCCCTCAAACGCTCCAATCCAGATGGTACCTCCTTCCCCGACTCCTAGCTCTACGGAGGATGTGGTCGAAATGATCAAAGACCTGCGGAAGTGCTTCGAGTCCAAGAACAGGCAAGAGGAACGACAGAAGATGGGCATTCCCCAGCCTTATCCCCTCGAGTAGAACAAGGTGGTTTATCCCCCAAAGTATAAACCACAAACACTCACCCCATACGACGGGAAGGACTCTCCGCGACGGTACCTGACGTACTTCCAGTCACAGACAGGACATCTTCCAAAGGAGGATGCGCTCCTCACCAGTATCTTTGTCGGGGCCCTGAAAGGGGTGGCGTATGACTGGTACTGCAGTCTCCCCGACAATTCCATATCGTCCTTCGACGACCTGACGTACCTCTTCCTCGACCGCTTCTATGACGGCAGGAAAGACATGACGATGGCGTCTCTCATAGAGATACGCCAGAAGGATAAGGAAATGGTTCGGGTGTTCATCGAACGCTTCCGACAGGCCTGCTTCAGGCTACCTCCAGGCATGCCAGAACATGCGCTCATCTCCGCTTGCAGCATAAACATGTTGCCTGCAGTGAAGCTCTGGCTCAACTCTACTCCCCCTCCTGACTGGAGCTTCCTGATCATCGAAGCTGAAGCTGCAGAAAAGAAGGCGGCCAATGCACGTCTTCTGGGTGTCAGCTTCTCCGCCTTTGACGATAAGGGGAAAAAGTCCGCAGCTAACAGCTCCGGACGAGAAGTAAAGAGGAAACAGGCATTGACTGTTAATGCCTCGAAAGGTGCATCTGCGCCTACTCAGAAACCTCCACTGGTACCGAGACCCAAGGAGGTTTATTCATTCAATGATGACGACACCCTGCAACTTTTCGAGATACTGAAACAGGGTGACAAGATCAAGCTACCGGACCCAAAACGGCCCGATGAAGTCGGGAAAGTGGACAACCCGAGGTACTGTCACTACCATCGGTTTGTCGGACATCCGACCAAGGACTATTACGTCCTCAAGAATTACATCCAGCGCATGATCAATGCGGATGTAATCTCTGTCGACTATGAAGAGAAGACGGTGTCAGCCAATGTGGTTTCGCTTCAGTTCGGCACCTTGCCGCCAACTACCACACAAGATGGCGTCGTCCCTATCCCTAAGGCGACAATAGAGGTGGTAAACTTACCACCTACCCGTAACAATGTGAGTGGACTCACCCTGCTCACCACATCTCGAGGAGAGGTCCTCTGGGTTCACCCCGACCTCGTCTCCGAGGTGACTCAATCGGAGGTATGCCCTACCTCCAAATCAAGAGGCAGGAAGATCAAGTCTTGCCGCACCGTCTCTTCTTCAATAGAAGAGGCACTTCCAGTGCAAACACGTGCACAACAGAACTCCCAGTCCGGCGAAGCCGCCGCCGAGGTGGTGCCTCCTAGCACCATCCCTGAGGAGGGTCCATCTAAGCCCTCAGCAGCCAATAAGCAGAAGCAGGTGGAGGCCCGTTTTGACAGACCTCTACGGAAGGAGAATGTTTCGGGGCTGTCCAAGCCTCACAACTTCGACATTCTGGCAGAACTAGCCAGTACACCTGCACGCCTGTCTTTGTTCGAGCTCCTGCGTCTTTCTAAAGACTCCCGAGAAGCTCTCTGCGAAGCTCTGAAGGACGCTGAATCCTTTCTCAGTCAGGTCAAGCAGCCTGAAGACCTCCCAACTACTTATGCGCACTGTCATTGCGCGGATGAAGTTATCCCAAACATAACTTTCACCCAATAAGACATGCTGCTCAAGCATCACCGACATAACCGACCGCTGTATTACACATGGTACATTGGCTCGGTCAAGGTGAGCCGGATTCAGATCGATCCTGGGTCTTCCCTAAGTATCATCTCGAAGGCGCTGCTATCTAAGCTAGGGATCCCGATGTACCGGCTGGCGCCCTCCAATTATAAGGGAAGGCACCACTCACCGGAGGCGCAGCCGAGGCGCCTCTGAAAGTGCATCTCAAGGGCAAGCCGCCGCAGTCATCCAAGGTGTCAGAGAAGGCTCATATAACCCTCTCAGACCCCGGAATCAAAGCTGTGGTGGACTCTCCTAGTTCGCCCCCAGTTCTTACAGACGAGGAGCTTGGTGAATATATCTCGGCTGACGTAGAGGCACCCTCCTTTGACAATGTAATCCCACAGGATAAGATCTCGTATTTTATCAATAATAGAGTGTCTTTTAATTATTCTTGTCTTCCATACTGGAATGCCATGTATACATTAGATAACGCTCTACGGTCGTTGTAAACACAAATAACGACCGTCCATCATAATCGAGTAGTCCCGCCTCAAAGAGTCTTCATAGTCCCTCCACGGAGCCGAGACGAAGGCACCATCATCTCGGGCAAAGTCGAGCGTCATCAGGACCTCCCGTCAATCGAGCCCAAACCTGATACCGGCAGAGTACAAGTCTATCGGTACACAGATACGGCAAAGCACATCATCCAAAAGATGGGCTACGACCTAAAAAGCAACAAAGGCTTAAACTACGGCAAGGGTCGGCATCTTCCTGTCCGGCTTTCGATGCCCAATGGAAAGCCACAGGACTACTATAATCGTACTCGACGGGGGTTAGGCTATGTCACGCCACCATCAACCCCAGAGAGTTCAGATGCAGAAGACGTAGAACATTCCCACTCGTCCGAAGCATCGACTTGGGATTCCGATACCAGTATCGGATCAGTCTTCAGGAAAGTGCTGTCAGCAAACATGACGTCAGCACAACCTCAAAAAGATGAAGGCGAAGACCAAGCGCCGGAACCCTTCGAAGAAGAACCCTGGGCCCAACGCCTAGGAGAACAATGGGAATCTCGTTTTGAGTTACGCGAACCTCCCACCGAAGACGAAGTCGAGTAGATCGACCTCGGGGATGGGTCTTCTTCCAAACCCATCTTCATCAGTAAAAGCCTAGAAGGAGAAGATCGAGAATCTTTAATCCAACTGGCTAAAGAGTATATCGACATCTTCGCCTGGAGCTATGAAGACATGCCGAGACTCGACCCACAGATCGCAATGCATAGGTTGAACATCTTACCTGATGCCAAACCTATCAAACAACAACAGCGACGCTTCCGTCCAGACATCATGAATGCCATCGATCAGGAGGTAGACAAACTCTTGACCAGCGGCTTCATCCGTGAGGAACAACACCCGGTTTGGGTAGCCAACGTCGTTTCTGTCACCAAGAAGAACGGGAAGATACGAGTCTGTATCGACTTTAGGGATCTCAACTCTGCTTGCCCGAAGGACGAATTCCCGATTCCAATCACTGATGTGATGATCGACAACATATGTGGCTTTGAGCGCATGTCCTTCATGGACGGGTATTCAGGCTACAATCAAATCAAGATGTTCCCCGATGACGCGAAACACATGTCATTCAGGACTCCAAAGGGTGTTTTCTGCTACACAGTAATGTCCTTCGGCTTGAAGAATGCCGGTGCGACATACCAGCGAGCTATGAGCACCATCTTCCGTCAACATCTTCGCAAGACAGTCGAATGCTATGTTGACGACATCGCAGTCAAGAGCCGCCTCAAAGAAGATCACCTACAGGACCTGAAGACGGTCTTCGATCTCATGCGGGCACATCAACTCAAAATGAACCCCGCTAAATCCTTTCTGGGGTTTCTAGCGGCAAATTCTTGGGCTTTGTCATCACAGCGAAAGGCATTCATGTTGATCCTGAGAAGACCAAAGCCATCCTCAACATGGACCCTCCGAAGAACCTTGGAGAACTTCGGGGCCTACAGGGACGTCTGGCATATATCCGGAGGTTCATAGCAAACCTCTCCGGTAGATGTCAACCCTTTACTCAGCTCATGAAGAAGGGAGTCTCTTACGTCTGGACAGAGGAGTGCCAAAAGGCTTTCGACGACATCAAGGCTTACTTAACAAGCCCACCAGTCCTGGTAGCGCCAGTCGTCGGCAAACCATTTCTTCTCTACGTCCGTGCCATGGATCATTCTCTTGGCGCTCTGCTGGCTCAAAATAGCGATACAGGCTTCGAGCAAGCAATCTACTACCTCAGTCGAACACTCATCGGGGCCGAACACCGGTACAACCCCGTCGAAAAGGAGTGCTTGGCTTTGGTGTTTGCCATCCAGAAGACTCGTCATTATGTCTCGGGTCAAATAATTCATGTCATTTCCCGAGTTAATCCGCTCAGAGTCCTCATGACAAAGCCTGGATCATTGAACTCCCGGCTGGCTACATGGGCAATCCTGCTAACACCGTACAACATGGTGTTTGTTCCGCAAAAGGCTGTCAAGGGTCAAGCTCTGGCTGACTTTTTAGCTGCATACCCCATCCCAGAATCCTCAAAACTCTATGAAGATATTCCGGATGAGGTCCAAGAATCCAATGTCACCGAAGGAAGCTCCGTTTGGCGGATGTTCTTCGATGGCGCTTCGAAAACAGGCCCCAAAGGCCAAATCATCGCAGGAGTGGGGGTAGTCTTAGTCTCCCCCGATCAGCTGGTCATCCAGCGTGCGTACTCTCTTTCAAAGCCGTGCTCCAACAATGTTGCCGAGTACAACGCACTCGTCATGGGACTCCAGCTCGCACAACAGCTGGAGGTCGACCATCTGGAAGCCTACGGTGACTCAAAACTCGTCATAAACCAGGTTCGAGGATAATACGAGGTTCGCCATGAAGATTTAATCCCTTATCATGAAGTCGCATTGAACATCATTTCAACCTTCACCGGGTTCTTTATCGAACATGTCCTCCGTTTACAAAACTTGGAGGCCGATGCTCTGGCTGGCCTCGCAGCCTCATTGGCAGCGCCCCTTGGGACTCAACACTATGTCACGGTGACTGGCCGAGACCTGATTTGTCCCAGAAATAACCTATGCTTGCAGGTGGCTCACGCCATGCCGACAAACACTGGTATTAATGTCCGAGACTGGAGGTTCCCGTTCATCGACTTCGCTGTCTACGGAATCCTTCCAGAGGACCCGAAGGAAGCCGTCTCAGTCAGGAGATGCTCTCTTCGATTCTACTACGATACAGCTACCAAAACGCTGTACCGACGCTCCTTCGATGGGCTCCTCCTTCGATGCTTGTCCAACGAAGAAGCAGCCGAAGCTCTTCAAGAAGCTCATGACGGAACTTGTGGAGCTCATCAACCCGGTCCTAAGTTGCAAGATCGACTGCGAAGTATGGGCTACTACTGGCCGACCATGGCCGCCGACGCTGTTGAATATGCTAAGAAGTGCCACGTGTGCCAACTTCATGCAGACTTCATACATACACCATCGGAGCCGCTACATCCTACAGTCACCTCCTGGCCCTTCGAAGCCTGGGGCATGGACATTGTAGGGCCAATCATCCCTCCTTCATCGAGAGGACACCGTTTCATCCTGGCCATCACCGACTACTTCTCCAAATGGGCGGAAGCAGTTCCACTGGCAGAAGTAAAAAGCTCCAGGGTGGTCTGCTTTATCAAACACCATGTCATTTACCGTTTCGGAGTACCCCGGCGGATCATCCATGACAATGGTCCTCAGTTTATCAGCCACATTTTCAGCAGGTTCTGTGACAAGAATCGCATTCAGAATGTGGCCTCAACCGCCTACAATCCGACAGCAAATGGATTGGCTGAGGCATTCAACAAAACTATCGTTAGGCTGCTCAAAAAGGTCGTGTCATCCAACAAACGCGACTGGGACGAAAAGCTTGGCGAATGCCTTTGGACTTACCGCACAACGGTACGGACCCCAACCGGCAATACTCCATTCTCCCTGGTCTACGGAAGCGAAGCGGTACTGCCTCTCGAGATACAGATACCTTCGCTCCGCGTAGCAATCACAAACAAACTCACAGAATAGGACAATCAACGTCGTCGTCTGCGGGAACTGGAGGCACTTGACGAAAAGCGTCTCCTAGCTCAACAACGCATCGAGCTCTACCAAGCCCGTATATCACAGGCTTTCAACAAGTAGGTCAAACAGAGGACTTTCCAAGTTGGTGACCTGATTTTAGCAGTCAGAAGACCAATGGTGTTGACCCACAAGACACCAGGAAAGTTCGAGCCCAAGTGGGAAGGACCTTTCATCATAGAGACGGTATACTCAAACGGTGCTTACCGCCTCGCCAAACCCAATGGGGACTTGTTCATGATGCCCATCAACGGCAAGTTCCTAAAGAAGTACTATTCTTGACATCCTCCAGATATGTACTTCCCCAAACAACCTCTTTCCACAAACTCATACGCTTCCGGAACCCAGCTGTTCCGTGGCATCTTCCAGTAGAAAGATAATCACGTCCATATTACCTCTGAGTTGTCTCTCTATACCCTACAAAGCAGAATCTTACACTTCGTAAGCCTACGCTACCCTTCATGTTTACCACGTCCACATTACCTCTGAGTAAACATCTTGTACAAACAACCCCTGCGTTATTGTACATTGATCGCAGAACTTCCACGTCCATATAACCTCTGAGTTGTTCAGCGTATCCCCCAAGATCATTCCTACCACGTCCATAATACCTCTGAGTAGGGAGATTCTATCATTTCGAACCCAATGATTGCCATGTCCACATTACCTCTGAGCAAACATAATGGTTCCTTCAAACTTATTATCTGTACCTGAAAACTAAGGTGCGCAAAAGATAATAGGTCCACACAAATCATCAAGTTCATAACAACAAAAGATGAACACATCACAAAAAAGGTGGTAGACTTCTTTATTCTTCTGAAAAAAGGAGTACAAGAAGCTACATCATCCCCCAGTAAGGGTTGCAAAAGAACATAAAAGAAAAGGGGAAAAGCTATGGTCCCTGAATCTCTCCAGGATGGGCTGAGAGCTCCCTGACTCGAAGCTTTAAGTCGACTGCGCGGGCCTCCACCGTCGCCAGGACTCGTCGCTCTGCTTCTTGGCGCATCAATTCAACGGCCCCAGCGGAAGTATCACTTGCATGCTTCTCATCAAGCTGTTGTCGTTGCTGTGCCAAGGCAAGAGTCCGCTGAGTAAAAGTTGCTTCATCCTTCTTGAATGCTACATGTTCAGCCTGGACACGCTCGACCTCTAATTGGAGTCGGGCCCGTTGGTCTTCAAGGCGGCGCATCTGGGTGTCGATATCTGCGATATTAGCTTCCAATGCAGCTCGAGTTTCCACAGTCATCTTCATGGACTGAGACAACTGCTCTACCGCAGCCTCAGTCTCAGCCACCTCGCGCTCCTAAATGCCCACGGTGGCCTGGTATGAAGACTCAATCTCGGCAATCAGCTTCCCCTTCTCCGCATCTATCAGGACAGAGAGATCGTTTCACTGGATGCGTTGAAGTTCCACGAGCCGCTCATCCAGCTCAATCACTGAAGCCTCCAGAATTTCGGCCATGTGGTCGTGGCCTTGGTGAATATGAATCAGCTCGATGCAGGGCATTGCCAAAGCTTTTGCCGTCGCAAAACTCATGTTGGCATCCATCACAGCAGATACATCCTTCTGCAGCATTTTGTATACCCCCTCGACGAGGAATTTCACATACTCGTCTGCATCCGCCAGGACCTGCGGCATCATCGCAGGAGTTGGAGGAGCTACTACAGTTTGCGGACCGGAAGAAGATCCGCCAACCTCAATCAGCGAGGCTTGAACCTCGGCATCAATGGGCTCTTCATCAACAGGGGCTGGACTGCTAGCCCGAGGAGCCGAAGCAACAGAAGGGGCCGGCACAGGCATCGAGATGGTCCTCCAAGTAGAAAGAGCGACAGAGGGTTCTACACCCTTACCCTTCTCAAGCCCGAAGGAACCACCGATGTCAACGGCCACCTCTTCTACCCCCAACGTCCTATCAACAGTTGGTACCTCCCTTGGCAGAAAAGGGAGATCATCACTTGTCTCTTGACCCGTCTCAGCAGTCGCGACAGGAAGACGGGTCTCATTATCAACAGGGACAGAATCTGTCGCTACCTCCTGAGCGGTAGCCGCCTCAACTTCTACGATTGAAGCCGGGGTAGGACTCGACAATGATACAGTCGACCTCCCCTCATCATGATAAGGAGGGGAATCAACCCTCTTCTATGTCTCAACCATATCTGCTGTCCCCGCAGCAGATTCTTGCAAGACCGGAGGGACGTCATCAGAAGGTGACGAACTCCAGTCCACTACATCATCAGGATGCCTCGAGTCCGCAGGACCCTCAGCATCCAAGGCCTCCACGGCAGATGGTGCTCTCCCAGAAGTTGTTACGACCTCAAAGTCAGGAGATATTAAAATCTCCGCAGGAACATCTTCGGGACATTCCTCCACGGGAGACATTAGCATTGGTGGAATGCGCTCATCAGAAGAGCCTGCCACCGCCTTCGGTTTACTAGCGCCCGATTTTGAAACACGGGACTTCTTCTTCAACGATCCCTACAAGAAGAAGAGCATATGTCGCCACAATGACGAAAAGAATTGGAATTACGAAATATTCCTCACCTCAGCAGGGACTGATCCTGTTGGCGTTGCAAGTGGCACTTCCGTAACCTTTCGGGTCGGCGCCTTTCTCGACCTTTTCGGTACAAAAGAACCAGCTTCTGTCTCAGCCCGCCGTCCCTTCTCGCCTGCTCCCACCTGACTTTGGGGTGCGAGGTTTTCTTTTTAACGGTTCCTACAAGAGAAGATGAAGCCTCGTAAATAGTGGAACCAAAATCAGATTATGTGGGACGCCTTTACCTCTGCGGACGTTGAATCCGATGACGCCGTCGGTGACGACGCCTTCTTCTGCTTCTTCGGTACAGGAGATTCAATCCCTACGTCTGCACATCGCTTTGATCGATCGCCCGAGGGTTCTACTTGAGATGCGGAAGGGGCACTCCGGTGACCTACCCCTGACGGACGATGCGATCGGGCCTTCACCGGCACATCCCCGGTCACTGCTAACTGGGTGCCTGCAATAAGACTGGTCTCCCTGTCATATCCGGAGGGCGCAGCAGCCATAGCACAGTAAAATTTGGCGGCTGAGTAAAGAATGGGCAACCGCGGATCTGGGGCGGGCAACGTAAAATGAGCCCCGGTACATCCGGCATTATAGTAATGCCAAGCTCGTGCACCATCCAACAAACTTCCAATATACCCCAGAGAAATACTGGGGTTATCCAACATCATCTGGGCATAACCAAATTGCCGCACAAAGTGGCTTGGCAAATATGGTTCCAGGTAGCACTGATTCCTGTTTCGGTATACCAGATGAGATGGCCGGATACTCTGCAACCAGCAGAATCCCCATTGAGGCAGAGTGATGGTACCTTCGCCCAGATCCCTTAAATCTTCGTTGGCCTCAAAGCCCAAGTAGATTGGACCAACTTTGGTAATTTCCCAACCCTGAAGACAGGATAAAACCTTTCTACAAACAGGGACACCAGTATGTGACCAGCTCCTCCGATTGAAACGACGAAGGAGTGCATCTCCAGCCTTATAATCTTCTTCCGAGCCTGGACTCATCACACTGGGATGATGCAAAATTAGCCATCCCATCAAATAGTGAAACGGCAGTTCGGCACGCGGGAAGTTATTGTTTCGGCCTCTGTCATGAATCACATTTCCAGCAAACTCTCGTAAACCTCGCTGCAGGTTACATACCATTGCGGGAAGAAGAGCCAAACGCCGGCCGAAGACCAGCTTCACGGCTGGCAGGATTAAGTTTCGGGTTACCCTCTCTACGGCACCGGATTCGCCCGCGAACACGCAATCCCGGAGCCATATCATCAGGTAGGACGCCAACACCGCCTTGGGTGACATCCGATAAGCAAGATGCCAGAAGCAGCTGTAGAAGCGTGCATCTGACTGCTGGTCTTCATTTCCTCGGGGATTTTTCTCCCCTAACCTGCTCATTTCGGACAACACTTCGCTACGAGAGAGCGCCGGTGGAGTAGAAAATTATGAGGGATCCTCTTTGTCTTGTCTAAAGACATAATCTCTCCAAGCGGTCACATGAGGCTGCGTCCCGTTCCTATCCCGTCTCTGCATATAGTAATGATGACTCGCCACTTCCTTGAAGACGGCCGTCATCTCCTCAGCCCAGTCCCCCAGGACTTGAAGTTCCTCGTTGGTGGGAAAGTACTCTTCATAGGGTTCCGACCCCCAAGGGAGTTTTGACACCTCGTACATCTCATGAAGTGCGAACCCTAATTCCCCCACCGGAGTAAAAAAGGTCCCGGTATGGACATCAAACATCTCCAGTAGTACGAGGAACATGTGCCTGTTGAGATCAACACCCGCCTGGGTAGCACGGATCGCGGCAGTCAACCCAATCTCTCGAAGCTCGGTCCGAAACCGTGACAAGATCCAGAGTGTCAGTTTATCCCACTTGAAAACGTAATGGCACCAACCCTCTACCCGAAAATCTCCTTTCGGGTATGAGCGTTCCATCAAAAACATACGATGTGTAAAGGTCGAAGCACTATAAGCAAACGTATCAATGGGTACGTCACTGTAGAGGCTCCCGGGGCGTAGAGTCCGTCAGGTGAAAGAAGACCCAGACCGTGTGGCGGTCAAAGTATCCCTTTGGTCGGAGGTAGAATCAATTTGGATGACGCCAGTCACCGCTCCCCCCTGAGAAGGGGTAAGATCCCAAGACATCCTCCTCTGGGAAACAAGGCGACAGAAGGATGTCAAAGGCCATTGACGTTCAAGTTGCTTAATAGTCATATGCACCCCATTCGCTGTAAAGAACCAGTCCTCCTTGACCTTCAACACCGTCGCATCAGTAGAAGTGAGACGGTCTCCGAATAGGAACTCAGGCTTCAAGAAGGTCAATTTATCAGATGTGGAAGATTTTAAAACACCACGTTCCATCATCCGTTTGAGGAACCCATACTGTTGCTCACGGATTTGGGTCATTCTCTCGGGAGGCTGATCCAGCATAAGAGCATCTTGAGCGGGGTTTATCACTTCCTCATCATACTCTACTCCCATCTGGTTGAAGACAGCCTCCAAGAACACTTCATTCAAAGGCGGGATCGCCACTAACACTAGCAAAGATCAGAAAAATGTTAGAAGCAACAAGAGAAAGAAGAGCTTCGGCGCATTCAGGGTTTAAGCCCATGCGCGTCAGCAGCCTCGGCGCATCATCAGGGTTTAAGCCCATGCGTGTCAGCAGCCTCGGCGCATCATCAGGGTCTAAACCCATGCACGTCGGCGAACAAAGACTGCGGCACATCATTAAAGACCCAAGGTCTATGTGCGTTGGTGTACGGAAAAATGAGACTTACCAACCACCTCTGGCCGAACTTCGACAGGCCGTCGGGGAACGTCAGCCGTTACAACTTTCGCAGGCTCCTTCGCTTTCTCCTTCCCCTTGCCGGTACCACCGCGAGGAGTCTTGGGAGCCATTCTCTCAAGGAAGAAAAGGTTAAGGTTTGAAGAAAAACTCTAAAGAAAGCAAAGGCACAGAGAAGATGAACTCTCTCTCTCTCTCCAACCCTCACCTATTTATAGGGCATGATCGCACGCGTAAACAGATGACGTGTAATCTCAGCCGTCGCTTCGGATTCCGTGAGGAGATAACAGGAAATACAACCAAAAGATCATCATTAATCTTTTGGGTTACTAAGGCGTCATCATCATCAACTGGAAGGAGCATGCGCCCGAACAAGCATGCGTCCAACAATCATGCGCCCTGACCTCCATGCTTCTTATTCAAAGTATTCCAAAACTTATTCAAAAGTTTTGAAAACTTTGAAGGGGGTCTTGTAGAAGCATGGAATTTCACAGCCAGAAAGCCCATGCGCCAGGTACTATATGCGCCAGAACTCAGACAGCAAAATCAAATAAGCCATTCGAAGAAGGACTTTTTATTTATATATAAAAGTTTATTACATGGCTAGAAAAGGTTGTACAAAGGAGAATTTCTACAAAAGAAAGATCCTAGATCTACAGCCAGCGGCCACCATGCGCCTCCAGATAGGCGCAGCGGCCACCATACGTCTCCAGATAGGCGCAACAGCCACCATGCGCCTTCCGATAGGTGCAGCAGTCACCATGCGCTGTCAGTTAGGCGCAGCAGATGCCATGCGCCTCCAGCCAGGCGCATCCCACCATCTCTTCAGCAGCTCAGTTATGTGCATCCAGCTCAGTTATGTGCATCCCTTCAGCAGCACTCTTCCAACCAGGCTCACCTGGCCGAGCAGAGCCCAGTTATGTACTGCTCTTCCAGCCAGGGTCACCTGATAAGTACTTCGATTACACAAAGCATTTAACCCTCTGGCTGGAACCAAGGAAGAGAAGAGCACGGCAAAGCTGTGGCCAGGGTAGGCTTCGAAAGAGCCTCCAAAGACCAAGGAAGACCGTGATCAAAATCATGGCACAAGGAGCTTTCAACACAATCAAAGTGGACGGCACCCACTTTGAAGGAAGAGAGAGCCTAGCACCGCCATTCCGATCTACGGCTCTTCCGGAACAACGGAGACGAGGCCCGAACATCCCTATCTTTGGATGCAATAGGCACCTTCCGCCTGCCCCAGAAGCCCTCGACTCCGTCTTTTGGATGTAACAGTCACCTTCAAGTGCATCGAAGACAACACGACGTCTCATCTTCACCCTCGGGAGCACTTCGTCAACAGAATGCACCCGCATATCCAAGTTCATGTTGGAAGTACGTGAAGGAACGAAGAGCAAACCTTCTCTCCATGCCACTATTTATAGGCCGGGCAAATCAAACCCATGCGCCAAGTGGATGACTCTCCGAATTCTGTGCAATGAATTTGTATTAAATGGATGAACGGGATGCCTCGAATTCAACCAAACGACTATTTTTAGCACTCGAAGAGCGAGACAGCCGCATCATTAAAGGACATGTCGGATGCGCCAGCCAAACAGCGTATCACATGGACGCGCCCTCCGGCATCAGGCGCATCACACAGACGCGCCCCACAGTACCCGGCACATCACAGAGGATGCGCCCCCTCACATCTCCATACCGAGTGGAATACCAACCAATGTGCCCACTCAGCTGTCCATCGAACATCACAATATTAAATGCTGAACTGACACCAGAGTTGGCAGCACTCTTCCCAAAGTCTGAACAGTTGACAGCTTTTTTCAGAGAACGAAGCGTCGGCAACGTCAGCATCATCATGACTCTATTCCGACGGCTACTGCCACGTGGCCATCCGCATGCGCCTCTACGGCCATGCGTCCAATTCGCCATGCGCCTCTACGGCCATGCATCCAAATCGCCATGCGCCTCTACGGCCATGCGTCCAAACCAGCATGCGCCTCAAAAGCCGTGCGCCTCAGACTCTTCACTGATCCCTAAAGACGGAAGAAGAGTCTCCAGTTGAAGCTTTGCATGCGCCTCAAAAGCCATGCGCCCCAGACTGATCTCTGATCCCGAAAGACAGAAGGAAAGTCGCCTGCATGCGCCTCAAAAGCCATACGCTCTAAACGGTTTGTAACCCCTAAAGGTTATGAGCCGCAGCCTCCTCCTGCGTCCAATCAAGGCGCAGTTCACCAGATTACTTCCCCCCCACCAAATCTGAGATCTTCGAGCCATGGGTCGATGACACGTGTCCTTTGACTCAACTCGTCCAAGATTTCAGCAACAGAAAGATCTTCTCCTCTGCTATGTGCCGGCTCACAACAGCAGTATAAAGAGTTCTCCCCCACAATCAGGGCGCATCATCTACGCGCCTCCATCAGCAACCTCCACGTGGCGTCCCCACACCGGCGCATCCCACATGCGCGCATGAGCAGCCAGCCTGCAAAACTATAAATAGAAGGATCGTCTCCTTCACACACACACACAGACAGAATCCACAACGAACATACAAGGAATCATCAGAGAGGCAGATACAGACACTCAACGTCTTCCTCCTCTCAGCAAGCTCCAACACCCAGAGCAATCCACACCTTCAGAGAACCGATAACCGTCGTCAGCCCGCCAACGGAGTCAACTCATTACCACTCGCTCCATTGGCACTAAGGACCCAGCTTAAACAAAAGTGAACACCTAGGACTACATCTAAGTCCTACATTGTAACACTGTTCTGTTTGTATTAAAGTTTTTAATCAAACAATTTTAATGGCAAACAAAAATAATAACAGGCCAGAATAACATATCTAATCTCATCACAGCTCAATACAGAAGATAATAGAGTCCAAATAAATAAATAAGAGTATCTAAAGATAGCCGGGTGAACATACTCACTCCAAACAGCTATAAAAAATAGTCTCACAAGATCGGAGTCCAACCTCCACAAAATAGAAAGAAATAATATGTAAAAATAATGAACACTAATGTCTCAAAATAAGGAATAGACTAGAAATCAGTAGTGACTGCCTCGTTATCGATGTAAGATGGATCCAGCGCCGCTCCGTACTCCTGCGGAAAATCGTCTAATCCTGGAAAGATAACCAGGTCCTCAGGGGACATAGCAAGATACAAGAAAACTCCATGCCATATAAACTGTGATAATATAATAGAAAGAAAAGGGATGTATGCAATAGGGTGCCTACCAATTCTAGTGATAATGCAGTTAAGAACAGACATTCAACGCATGGGTATCTGGCTCAGTAGCAGTAACTCAGGTGTGGCCCCATCAGGATACCAGGGACCTCAAAGCATAACATTCCTCGAATGTCAGAGGCCAGCAGTATCAGTAATAGGAAAGTGCATAAGGACCCATACGTTAAGGAAACTGTTCTCCCCACCCAATGCCTAGTAGGGTCACATCCATGACTCATGAACCTCTAGTAACTGCTAAGTCATCTAGCATACAATTATATTGGCAGTTATTCCTATCCGTCGCACGCTCCATACGTATCGGTGGCCAGCCGACTACGCGAATACGTATCCTACATGTGACTCACATCACATGATACAACAAGTGTCAAGGCCGTATGAGATATAACAATACCTCAACATCAATGGATGGTCACTAGACTAAGTCAATGCAAGAGAAAATAATAAAATGAGAAAAACGACCGATATAGTCGCTTGCACCCAAGTGTGACTTGGACGCACAGTTTTATAATATCAAAAAACAAGAAATGCTAAAAATAACAATTGAAAATAAGAATATAATAATCACAGAGTAGGATGGCAAGGTATCTTGCCTGCAGTGCGAGAAGGGCAAATCCAAGAGTAGCAAGTTTCAGCACCAAAATTTACAAATCACAGATGACTTCAGACGCTGAAACAAACATCAAAAATGATCTCGGTGAAGAATATATACCTAGAAAATACCTGTCCAAAAGTCAAATTCTGGAACAGGGGTAAAATCGTAATTTCGGGTCAAAACGATGTCCGTCGTTGGACTTGCTTTGCACCAAAATGCGTGCCAAAGTCTACGGTCTCTAAAGTCATCAAACTACATGTCTATGGTTTCAGTTTGAGGAGAGAAACTCAACGGTATGTCCAGTTTTGGATTCCGATGAGCCGTGTACAAATTCGCCCGTTTGAGTGGGTCGCAGGTCCGCTACAAAGGGGTTCCAATTCTACCTTCTTAGAATCGAACCAAACTTGGCATACAGGACCAGAATTTCAATTCGGACCTGTTGGCACAAGTTTTGTTTTGAATTAACGACTGTACACGAAGTTAGGACAAATTTTGCAAAATGTCGATACGGGGTATCTTTACGGATACGGACTGATTTCGTCGCACACACACGACGAAACTGAGTTCCGTCAGTTCCCACATGTCGACAACGTCCATACGCACCTTTCGATGCATATAGCGCACGACCACGTTGTCCAGCTTGTCGGGGCGCACGCCATATCGGACAAAATTCAAAAAATTAATATAATTTACCACAGGTTTTTCCTCAACTTCAACATCAATCTACTTTTTACACGCTAATTGAAACGACGATCCAGAAGATGCGTTGCGATCTCGGTTAGGTTGTCTTTTACTGTTTTTAATTAGTTCTTACAGTACTTTACTATATAGCAAGAAAACTGGCCGACAAGTTGTCGTTTTAAAACAGTTTTATAGTATTACAGAAAACAGATTTTTGTTCAACTTTGTCTCGATTTTTCGAGCAAGTCGATGGGTTGTTTGCAAAATCCACCTGGAGGACCTCGAAGAGGGTCAAGTGTACTTTCCAAAAAATCTTACGGATCGAAAATCGGTGCTACGAGTAAAAAGTTACGTCATGGGAAAGTAGGGTACCTTGAGTAGAAAAATTGCTCCGTGGGTGACGCGGGGCTGACTTTCGATGCTCCGTTCGTCGTGCACAGAGCTCCGTCGCTGGTGAAACGAATTCGTAGGCGAAGAGGATTTGATCAGCCTCAACTTTCGTTTTGGAAGTTTAGGGTTTCGAGGTTTGTGCAAAAAGATATAGATATATATATATATATATATATATATATATAAAATATATATATATATATATATATATAAAAAAAAAAAAAATATATATATATATATATATATATATATATATATATATATATATATATATATATATATATATATATATATATATATATATATATATATATATATCAAGTTACTCCCAACCCTAATACTAATGGGTTTTGGATTAACCCGATTCCAACTATTCCACGGATTCTCGCGCGCGGGGGGAGGGGGGGGCGGGGGGGCGTGGGGGGTTCCTTTTGCTCTGCTGCTGCTGTGGGCCCGCTCACTTTAAGTGAGCGGCTGTGCTCACCCCTTTTCTCTTTTTTTTTCTAATTCTTTTTCTTTTCTTATTCATAATCTATTTCTAATTCTTTTTCTTATTCTAATTCTTTTTCTAATTCTTTATCTTATTCTTTTCTAATTCTATTCTAATTCTTTTTTTTTTAAATTCTTTTCTTTTTCCGAAAACTTAAGTATATATATATATTTATTTAGATAAATATATCTATCTCCTTCTTTTAGCTAGCAAAATTATCACAAAAATTTATAATTAAATTCCTAAAATCCTAGATTGAATTATATTCCTTATTTATTAGAAATACGAACATGTGCACATAAAATAATATATATATATACACACATACATTAATTATACTACTATGCTAGTAGCAAATAAATCCATATCTAATGAAAGGCATAACAAAAATTAATTTAATTTATAAAAATCAATTATAAATTATGGGGGTTTACAATCAATTGGAAATAAGGTCAAGAGAAATGGTTGGATACACTAGTCGTAGAAATACTTTGGGTAGATAAGAGTTTATTTGGTTTTCTATAGAAGAATTTGAAACTTTAAATAGCGAATGGATCTAGATTCCAAATAAAGATAGAGGAGAAAGATTTGATCAACTAATTGAAAATTTTGAAATAGGTTTGTTGAAGAAGGAGATTGGAAAAAATCTAATCCTAATCAATAAATAACAAAAGAGTATGTTTGCTAAGGAATACTAGGGTATGATAAGGATATGGAGGAAAATAACCTCAGAAAGCCAAGGGACACTAAAAGATATATAAAATCTAGAAACTAAAGTAGATAGTAAAATAGATGTCACGCCCCAGAACCAGAATACTGGAGAGCGAGGGCAGACATAGCCAGCTACGTATAGTGAAATGGGATCCACTCCACTATACGGTCACGGCTGTCTAGATATATGAGGGTTTATCTACAAGCCATCAGTCTCTTAAGGTCAATAACAAGCCTAGTGTCTCAATCACAAGCAAGTAAACAGAGTTACAAGATGTAAGATCACCAAATATACAATAGTAAGGCGTCCCAAATATTACATATTCAGCTGATCATGAAGCTAGTCGTTACAAAATATGAAGACTAGCAAGAGTTTTAGTCATACATGATCAACCCTAGGTTGCCAATCATGTTACAGCCCGTAGGCAGACAGTAAATAAAATGTACACGAGCTAACACTGGCTCGGCGGCTAAACGCCTCAAAAGAATAATTTTACAATAAAGTGGGTGAGCAAAAATAAACCCACTCGTTGCCCTGGTTACGCCTGGTGTTCACCATCGGGCTGGAAAGTCGGTGGATCCCTTGGTGCTGCTCTGGTATCTGGCCATACAAAACCAGCTGGGTCAGATCCCAGAAAGAGCAAGTGCCACAAAGGAGGCTTCACTTAGGAACTAAAACCAGCAATCAGCACAAGAGTAATAATATATAATAAAAGACAATAATTAAAGAAAATAGGACAGGTGATATACGATGAGATAACCATGGGACTATTCAGATAACCAGGTTACAACCCGTAAACCAAACAAGGACCGGGGTTGTAACCCTTCTATCTGAACAGAACTTGGATTCTCCCACCATTTATCGGCAGGATAAATTAAGAAATCAGGACGTGTAATAATCTTGTACAGGATCAAGACAAGAATAGACTGGTAAACTTCATCCAATATTTTACGGCCAAGCAATAAGTACGGCTTGATACTTTAACTAACTAGGGTTATCACAGGCCTAGTTACTAGCAAGATGCAGTGAGATTGTTCCACAGCCACAAGCCCTGCAGACCATCCAGGCTATCCGGATGCAATTAGAGTTGAATTCAAGTGGGTACATCGTCCAGGAAACGCATGTACCCTTAGGTGACTTAGAGGGTGCAACACATGACAGTGTGCTGGAAATGTGCCCTACTCGACGGCAGGCTACAGATCCCAAGTGGGGCGCCCAGATAACGGGATTGCCTGTAGCTGGAAAATCTCTTCATGACTACTGGATTTATTCTAGTTGTTAGCCTTAGTTGATTTCAGTGGGTGCCCCTGACCGTGGTACTCAGGGATCCCCGTCCTAGACATGATGCAAGACAAGACGGGTTCATTTGTACAAGCACAATCGTCCACGGTGTCCAAGTTATTCAATCTTGTCATGTCGTGTTAGCCGTCGCAACAGCATTTCGAGGAATATTATGTCAGGTTTATCCTGTCAAGAGTGCGCCACGGCGGGCCACTATCAAGAATTATCATGTCAAGTTATCATGTCAAATTTGTCAGGTCAAGTTATCATGTCAAATTGTCAGGTCAAGTTATCATGTCGGGAGTGCACCACGGCGGGTCACTATCAAGTCATGCCATTTATCGAGGAGGAAAGAAACTTGAGCAATTAAAATAATAATATAATATAATATATATATTCTTGAAGCCAAGGAGAAACTCTACAACTTTCATGTTAGGAGTGGGAAGAAATTCGGACCACAATTCACGCAAATAAGACATTTAAACAATCAAAGTGGGACCCATGTAGTCCAAAAGTGGGAGAACAAACATGCGGTCAAAGAGAGTGGGAGGCCACTCATGCGGCCAATATAACAAAGAGGGCATGAAATCGAGTAAGACAAAAGATAGTGGGACCCGCAATAATTACAAGCTCCCACTTCAGCAAGCAAGTCAACTAAAAGAAGTTATGTGGGACCCCCACAATTAATGCAATAAGAAGTGGTACACGTGAACCTTTTAATTAATGGTTCACGTGGCCAAAATATTAAATAGTGGGGGAAGGAAGCCTATGCTGCTCACCTCACATTACTAGCATAGAATACAACAAATAAATAATTAAATAACTAATGGTCATGCAGTTGATGGCAAGTATGCATTGACAAGTGTATGCGGCTCCTTTTTCTTTTCCTGCAAGATAATAATAATAATAATAATAATAAAATATCACAGTACAAGTGAGCCATGCGGCTCTCAATTGGAATAATACGCATTAAGAATGTCCTTGGAATAAGCATTAAAGAATGCTATTACATGCATTCTACGTAAAGTACTAAGGAATTACTTTAAATCTAATAAGTACTTAATGCTTAGTATAAAGCAAAAATGCTTTCCAGGAAAGGCATCTAAGCTTTGAAAGGTATTTAATGGTTAAAATACTTATAATGCAAGCATGCGGCTGTGCTTTAGGTACTTGGACTTAAATGAATAAAGTACATTTAATCCCATTCACATGCGGCTCCAAAGGCATTAATTAATGCTTAAAACTTGCAATTGAGAAACCATTACATGCATTCTTTGAATGCATGCGGCTCTGCATGAATTAATGCATGAAGAATGCATTAATGGCATTCTTAGAGGGCTATGCGGCTGTGCATGGATTAAATGCATTATTATATGCATAAAGTGCATTAATTGTAGAGAATGCATGCGGCTGAAAAGGAATTAATTCCCATAATCCCTGCGGCTAGCAAATTGTAAGGTCATGCTAATGCATTAAATAATGCTGTGGTGCCAGCATTAAATGCTAAGCTATGGTAATGTTGCCAAGCATTAATGCTAAGCTTGCTCCCACGTGCATGCATTTAATGCTAAGGGGGCCAAGCAATAATTTTCATGCGGCTGCAAGCAATTCAAATGCATGGAAAAATTAAATAATATAATTTATATAGAGCCATGCGGCTCATTCTAGTAAATGGCCATGCGGCCAGAGAACTGTCACTTCTCCACTTGTCCAAGAAGAAAAGTCATGAAATCTATGGCTTCAAAGCTCCACAAATCCTTCATTCCAAATCCAATTTCGAACTTCCATAAGTCAAAATGGGGTAGAACGAAATTCTCTACAACATGGAACCATCAATTAGCAAAAATATGCAAGTTGATGGAATCAAAATCCTGGGAACCAAAAATACCACAAAGCTAGATCTACAAAAATTTAACCATGGAAATGAAAAATGCCAAGTACTAAAGTGGGTTAGAAGCACATGAAGAAGACAATGGAACAATAAAAATGGACTTCCTCCATGAAGCAAGATGCACTTGCCTAAGCTCTCCACTCTCTCTCTGGTAGGTGGAGAGTAAAGATGGAGAAGAAGAAATGAGTAATGAGCAATAATGGAAGAGAGAGAGTAGGATAGATATTTATGGTAGGAGTGGTGGTAGGTGAGAGTGGTTCTCCACAAAAAACCAAACCAAGCCAAACCCACTAAACCGAACCAAACCAAGCCAATGCAATCCCATGATAAACCATGCTAATGCAACATGCAAAAATAAAAAATAAAAATCCAAGGCTAACTAATTATGACAAACCAAAAATACGAGCCCGGAATACGTACACGTATTCCCAATACGTAATACGAACTACGGGCATCACAATAGACCACCATACAATCGGCCTATGCTGGATAAGGCTTAGGATGCAAAACATAAGCAAGGTAGCCTACCAGTCTATAACAAACAAAAATATTTATTTATAATATATTTCGGTCCTATGTTGTGACAAATTAATGTTCTAGTGTTATAATTGTTTTTAGATATGTTCTCCTAAGTTGTTGATCGGACCTCCATGGGCCACCACTAAAAACATGTCACGACCCGATCCCAAAATTATTTGGGTCGAACCGGATCATGCCCAGCCTGCACCGTTGTGAGCGGCAGTAAGCTATTCTATATGCAGGTAATCACAACCACATCTATACATTCGTCACAACTTGTATATACGAAAATTTTAAAACTTTTATTCAACAATTGAAAAGTACAACTGGAAATGGAAGAACTGAAACAAAGTACTGAATTCAAATTAACAAACTCCAAAACAATAAAACTAGAAAACTGGAAAACAACTAGCTAGGCGGTCGGCTCATCGGTCTCAGGTTCTGCGTCCTCCAAGGGGGACTCTGGCAACACCACGGGATACAATACCGGGTCATAGTAGCTATTGTACGATAGCTCAGCATCCTCAATGTCACCTAAAAATGTGGGTCTCCAGCCAGGAGGGAGCAAGTACGAATATGTATCTCACATTTCAAATAATAATAGAAAAGTGCAGGCTAAACAGTTAAAACAATATTTTCCAGCAATTTAATAATTTAAAACAATGTGATTTGAATGTGTAATCGTCTATGACCGGCTTGGATTGTACAATAGTGTCCTAGCGACGCGATACGGCTTATCCCCGTGTGTAAGAGGGTAAGCTCGCACAATCATGCAATATGGGGGGTATTGGTCATAAACGTTACACTATTCTCCCAATCCCCACAATTAATATCAATCAATATTTGAACCCTATGAGAGGGTTCCCTGGAGCAATATGGTTTAACATGCAACTTGACAATTACTAAATAAAATACAAGAAAATATAACCGTAGCTTACCTTTGTTTAATGACTGGTGTATGATGTCGGTACCGGGAAGGAAGTCAAATACGTCTCCGAGATCCTACAGTTGAGAACCTTGACTTAGAACCATAATGAAACCATTCTAGGTGTGCTAGTTACAATCTCTAGAAGCAGACCCTAGTCAGGTTTTAAATTTATTTAATTAACTATCGAAACACGCCTAACGTCGCAAGCTACATTGGTTATCGTTCAATTGAATCAACCAGTTACTTGATTTAATTGGAGAAGATAGCATTTATAAACCAGTTACTTGATTTAATTGGAGAAGATAGCATTTATAGGTTGATTGGCAAATCTTTTTATTTTTTTTATAATATAAATATATATATATATATAATATATATATATATATATATATATATATATATATATATATATATATATATATATATATATATATATATATATATATATATATATATATATATATATATATATATATATATATATATATATATATATATATATATATACATTGTTTCTAGTGATAAAACATGACTTGCTAACTTACTAATATTTTATTCATTTAAAATTAAGTGTGAGAAATCCTTATTAATTTTATACAAAAATAATTAATATCTGATTTATAGTTACTCGTCTAGGTACGCGATTCCAACTCAGAAAGAAAGTAAAATCTACACTACACGATACAGGATCACAGAAAATAAATAGAAAACTAGGCTTATGCCCTTACAACTATTTACATAAATTAATTCAATATTAAAAGTTGCTAGCGAGCTCTGAACGCCAGGAAGTGGTCTATTCAGGAGGCCAAGGCCCTGCACTCAAAATATGAAAAATACCCAGTAACGAGTTCTAAATAAATTTATAGAATATAAAATATAGGTAAGTCTCAGACTTGGTCATTAAGTATCACGTTGTTGGCTAACACCTCAACGTACAGAAAGATCCTGTAGCGTTTGCGTTTTGCCGAGGCGCATTCGACCGACACGGTCGTCGCCTAACCGGGGATACGTAAAATCTCAAAAAGCCACAAACCAACCAACAACTAATTTGGAAATCCTTTTACAAAGACCGCGTTCGAAAGCAGATTTTGTTTTATGAAATTAATTTAAATACCAGCGTTTCGAAAAGGGTTTTACTGAAAATTTGGACAGCACCTCCTCTGTAACTGGACAATCCAGCCACATAGGCGATACAAAACCCTGCACCAAAAGAAAGTCCCAAACCAGGGAATACACCAAACCAATCCACAATAATATTCCAATCCAGAGTAATAATCCACAACCAATACATATAGATAAAAGCCAACATATAGATAAAGTCGAACCGCAAACCGAAAATAACAAATCGGACAAACGTACGCGTCCCGCGTAAATAATCCGAACCACAGAAATACAACGCCGCGACGTAAAACGTCGTGCGTATCCCCTAAACGCAACGGACTCAAATTTCGATCCCCGAAATGGGGTCGGGACCGTATCATCATCGACACGTAAACCCAAAGGGACACAAGGACACGAAAATATACCTTGGGTGCTCGGCTAGAGCTCTCAGATGTAAATAGGAGAAAAATAAATTTCGCGGACTCGAAAAAACTCCAAAATACGCGAACAGCAAAGATCGGCCACGGAAACAGCGTATCTGGACCCACGAGATGCTGCGGACAGCGGATCAGGCACGGGAACAACGAACGGAGCTCGAGGCAGCGCTGGGGCGGAGCCGACAGGGCTCGGGGTCACTCCAGAAAGGCGAGACAAGGTGTGCGGACGGACGGACGGCAAGAGGGCCGGTCCGGGCACGAGAAGCGAGGCTGTAAAACAGCGGCGGTACGAAGCGACACGCACGGGAGTCGGAGGGGGTGCTCCGGGACAGAGCTCGGTGGAGCCGAGTGGGGCGTCGGGACGGAGTGGGGCCGCCGGGAGGTCGCGGATGAAGCATCGGCCACGGGGAACGGCATGCGGGCTGGCTCGGGGCGCCTGCGGGAGACGCTGGCGAGGGTTGTCGGCACGGCGATGAGCGGCTGGCGAGCAGCGCCGAGCGGGATCAGGGGGAGGCCGCAGGTGGGACGGGCGCACAGGGGTCAGAGGCCGAGAGGCGGCCGGACGGGGCGGCCGACCGGTAGCATGCACAGGAGGCGCGGGGGCGGACAAAAAGGACGGTCGGAGCACGCGGGGACGGAACGGTCGTGTGGCGGAGGGGTACGGCACTGGACAGCGGGATGCACGGGGAAAGTCTGCCGAGATTGGGAAAGAATATGAGAATGAGGGGGAGAGAGAGCTGGGGGTGTTGGTGTGAGTGATGGTGGGTTTTTAATGAGAGTAAGGAAAGAGTTTGGGTAGTTAGTTTTAGGAAATAGTATTTAAGTTATTTTTTTATTCCAAACACATATTGGTATATTAATTTCAAGTCACTAAAAAAGTTCAGAGGATGGATCGGATAAAGGAATTCGGGTTCAGCTTGGGGTCTGACCCCGGACACGGAATCGGGACGGGTCAGCAATCAAAGATCCGATACAAATAAATTTTGAAATAGTATTTTTTTCGAATATCGACTAATAATAATAATAATAACAATAATAATAAAAATAACAATAATAATAATATCACCAATAATCTAACTATGCTGCGATAATTCCAATAATTCGCTAATAATTTGAAAATCCAAAAATATGGGTTTTACAAATTTTGTCGTTTGATACATCAAAATTGATCACCAAGTTGACACTTTAAATTGTACTATTTTTGGACAGTTTTGTGGAGCCGAATTCGTCGACTCGTAACTCCACCGTCGCAGCTCCATTTAGCGTGCCACATGTTCCTGTACGTAGCTGGTATAACCCACTTCCTTTTCCTTCAGTTTCTTTTCATTGTGAGCACGTTTGTTGGTGGAATTCAACGTCAAAGTTGGTCGTCCGAATTCTTAATTTTATACTTGTAAAATTCTATTTTTGAACCCGGGACTCCGGATTCAATTTTTGACACCACCAATAGACTCGTGGCACCGTTCTGGCACAATTTTATATAAAGTTTGCTTGATTTGGAGGATATTGGCCCTGGCACATATTTCGGTACAAAGCGGGTCCTACGGTCCGAGTTAACGGGTCACTTTGGGATCGGCTCATCGGAATCCAATTTCAAAAATACCGTTGAGTTCGTATCATCATTCTGGACTCGTTGTCATATAATTTGCCGAGTTTTGAGGACATTTGCTCAGGCACGCATTTTCGTGTAAACCTGGATTCTAAATGTCCAGATCAACGTATCATTTTGAGATCGGCTCATCGAAATCCAGTTTCGAATATACTGTTGAGTTCATGTCGTCATTCTAGACTCGTTGATATATACCTTGTTAGATTTAGTGGACTCTGGCTTCGACACACATTTTCGTACAAATCGGATACCAATATCCAGGTCAACGGACCATTTTGTGAACGGGTCATCGGAATCCCATTTCGGACATACCGTTGGCTTCGTATCATCATTCTGGATTCGTGGACATATAATTTGCTAGGTTTTGTAGAATTCTATTATAACACGTTTTTCGGTGCAATGTGTATCCAACGGCGGACATCATTTTGATCCAAAATTACCATTTTGCCTATGTGTCCAAATTGGACTTATGGGTAGGCTATCTTAGCTAATTTGACCATTCTGGACACGTTGGTGATATTTGTTTTATCATCCGACAATATCTGTAGATTTTTTCTTGTGTATCACCCTTAATTTATAATTAATTATTATTATTAGTATATATTTATATGCTTGGTTTTTGTGAAACTCTAAAGTGATCATTGTGTTTCTAAGAACCCTATATGTTGGTTTAGATATAGCGTCACCTCACTTTGGACTACTAGAGCTTCACCTAGCTAGTGTCCTATTAGGAGCCGTGTCAACACTACTATAATCTTAATCATAACTTAGAGACTGAGTTTGTATATCATTTTGACAGGACACCGGACATCTATATCTTTAAACTCGTATTCTTGCCTTGCTCGAGGTGAGTACCCCTACAAATTCTATTTTACTGCATATGATAATGAATTATGTATGAACCATGTTAATACAGTGATTTAAACTGAAAATCATATCTTACAGGTTTCTATATATCTAGCGTATGCTTCACATGGTTTAATTATACTGCTCTCAGGATCTTTAATATGCTTTAATTATACTGCACTCAGGACCTTCCACATGTTTTATACTGCTCTCAGTACCTACCATGCTTATAATGCTCCCGGTATCTTTCATATGTTTTAAACTGTTCTCGTATCTCTCACATGTTAGAATTTGGGTTATGGGAAAACTATTAGTAGAGTACGTGATCATGCTCCCCTTTTCCGTATTTATTTACCGTGCACTGTTATATTCTATATGCAACTTTGTCGTATGTCTGATCCCGCATTTGTGCATGGATATACACCGATGCCGTTAAGTGTACGTATGTACACTTCAGAAAATTGATATGTACCACTGTACATCCTATTTACCTATTGATCGATCACGTACATGCTATAGTTTTAAACTTTAAAACAAACATATATTGCCATGATGAAATGTATCCTTTACATGATAGATTTGTGATATGACATGATTGTGATACGACATGAGACATGACACGATTCTTATTTATTACCTTTTTTTTCATTCCATGTTCAGTATGTTTAGTTTGTAGAATCAGTACTTGCTTCCGTCCTGACAGGATAACGTTGTAGGCATACTTTCGGAGGAAAATTTGCTTTGTGATCTTTTCTATGGACCCACTACAGAGGACCAGGCTTTTGCTCCCGAGGAAGTTCCCGCCGGGAACCTCGCTTGGTAGTCTCGCTTAGATTATTTTTTAGCTTAGTTATTAAACTGTTTAGACTATATCTTGTAGTTACTGGACTTTGTCTCCAGTTTGATACTTTGGAAGGATATTATTAAGTTTGTACTTACTTTACTTTCGCTTATAGATGTTGTTTTGTGATGAACCTTTTAAATGTGATATTAGAACTATTAATAGCTTAGTTCCTTTATTGTCTATACTTAGAACAGCTTACTACGCTTTAACCAAGCGTAGGCTGGACATGGCTCGGCCCGGCCCAACAATATGGGTAGTAGGTTGTAACACGTAGAAGCGATCATCCTCACTAAGGTGTGATACCGCACGAGCCTAGATTGCGCTCGTGCAAGGCGGATTCTATAACGGCCGATTACAGCGGCTGCGACGGGGTCATCGCACAGAAGTCCCAAGTAGAGACATTGATTAATAGCAGCAAAAATTTAAAGGAAAATACAAGTTATTCAAAAGAAGCTCTTTATTGATATTGAAACAGAGATTATAATGGGGCGCAAGGCCAAGATTACAAGTCACTCAAGCTCTCACTTCTCACATTACAAGTCACTCAGCTCTCTCTCATCTCTCAATACATGTCTCGAGCCAACGGATGCTTCGGAAGGCGAAGTTCATACATTATGTCCCGTATAAGTCCAGACTCCATGCGGGTGCACGCCTCGAATCGCCAAGAACTCTGTGCCTCGACGCATCCAAGCGATCTCCACGCCATAAGCTTCTATCTGTGCCTATACATGAAAACTGTGTGGGTGTCAATACTCAACTGTACTGGTAAAATGAGCACCTCGCCCACCCATACAAAACCGACACGTTCATTTACTTTTGTGTAAATTTATGATTGTCTTTCTACTCTTGCCTTAGGATTAGTTTTAGGACAGACGCTTTGGCCTATTTTGTGTCTCTAGACCATCTCGTGCTCGCAACAACAACGTTAACCTATCAAGTCGTGCTTGTCTTTTGACCCATAATCAGAGACGCGACTACATGATAGTACCCAATTTCCTTGTGACCGTGCTACAAGTCCATTGTGCCGTGCCTCACAACTCAGTGTGACTTAACCATATCGTCGCCTCGCGGCCCTTGCTACTTTAATCACCAACTGACCCAATCAAGACTTGTGGGCTAAGTGTCACTTGACTGACTTTGCCTTACGGCATTTTCTGACTGAAACTTGAAACGACTCAAATCCAACTCATGCAACTCATATGTCAACAACTTAAGACTCGATGCCACATTTCGTGCCGAAGCACGTCGCCTACGTTGAAGCCAAATCTCAGGCCCAACATCTTGTTCTAACTGTACACACATCCAACTCGACTCAATCCAAAGGCACACACGCGGGTTGCCGCCATGCCGACTCATCTATATGAACTAGTCACTAGCGCTCAGCGTTATCAAGGACTACCATAGCTTGTTAGACGGACGCCCTTGCCAGCGCAAGTAGCGAGCTCCGTTGTAAGTCTCCGCCTAACCCGTGCGGTCATCCAGTACTGCTAATCATGTCTACTATCGAAACGGTCCCGTTGGCCGCCTGGGTCGTCGTTCGAGAAATAAACTCACCTTGTATAAGTTGTCCAATGACCATGCAAGACTCGACTCGAACTGACGTCTCACACAGTCATTCTACTTCTAGTGTTACCATCTCTTCCAGGGCCAAGTTCGATACTTCTCACATCTGAGACCTCGCCTCGACGACCCATGGTCGCGAGCATTCTTCCTTCTTGCCCTATCATTTCATTCGACTCAAGAACGACTATTTGAAAGCCCTCTTTCCAACTCAATTAATTCAACCGTGGCCCGTGCCTAAAAAAATACTAAGTTTGTGACATCGTGCCTTAAACCAACTTGAACTATATGCGAAACTATCGCCCAAGTCATACTCTATGTGATCGTGAAACCAAATAATATCGACAACCGTAGAAAACGTGGGACAGTGCTAAGAGAAGACTTCGATAGCCGAACATAACTCCGCCTAACCTAATCGTGCAACAACTTGACTAACAAAGACTGCATCAAGCCTTTAACGATGGAACCGTGCATACTTTATGAAGCATTTGTGCGGGCGACGCCTATGACTTAGGCTAACTTACAACTTTGTGGCGAAAACCAACTTTTCCTTCTCCCAAGCCACGGGATGAAGGACCGAGTGTCATTTTCAAAGTACGTCGTGTACCGACTCTAAGTCGACCGTTGGACATTTTCATATTCTAACTCAATTCGACCCGTCGGGATTATTCTCTTAGCTATGTGGATTCGTCTTTTTTATTATCAAGCCTACTTGTGCAAGTTGAAAATATGTGATTTATTATGTGAAGGCTAAGATGAGGCAAGTTCACCGAAACTATCCTACCTGAGCGAGGAGTCGCCTCGACCGAGTGGGCCTTCGAGTCATCGTTGCATGGCTAAGTCCGAATGCCATCGGCGTTTCCATTCCTCTGATTGACTGAGCAGAACGAGACACTATAGAAGGCATCTCGGTATCCTGAGTGTTGGTCATGGTCTGATTTTCGACATATATCACGTCCCTGCTTCTGTAGAGTTTTTTTTCCACAGGTTTGTAGAGTCTACAGCCAAACTCATTCTGACTGTAGCCGACAAAGACGCATCGTCTCGTCTTCAGCTCAAGTTTGGATCTTTCGTCCTTCGGTACATGTACGAAGGCTTTATAACTAAACACTCGCAGGTGATTTTTTGACGGCTCTTTGTCGTACCATACTTTATCAGGCATATCACCCTGCAAAGGAGCATTAGGAGATAAATTAATAACATAAGCAGCTGTGTAAAGTGTCTCACCCTAATAGCTGCCCAACAAGTTTGCTCCTGATAGCAAACACCATACCCTCTCCATCAGGGTCATGTTCATGCGCTCTGCTACACCGTTAAGCTGCGAGGTATTTGGTGGAGTCTTCTGGTATCATATCCCTTTCTCTTTGCAATAAGTATCAAAGGGACCAATATACTCGTCGTCATTGTTGAACCGAACATATAGCAGCTTCTTCTCCGTCTCCCTTACAACAGAGGCCTGAAACTCTTTAAAAGTAGGCAGCACCTGATCCTTGGTTTTTAGGGCATAGACCCAAACCTTCCTGGAACAATCATTAATAAACGTCACAAAATAAGAAGCAATACTAATAGATTTTACCTTCATAGGGCTGCAGACATCCGAGTGTTTCAGCTCGAGCAATGTCGGCTTCCTCGAGCTTGGGTGACTTTGGAAAGACACCATATTTTACTTTTCCGTTAAACAGTGCGTGCATCTCTCCAATTTTATAGACTCTAGCTATGGAATCACCTTCCTGTTCGGCAAGTAGCTCATCCACTTCTCGCTGATATGGCCGAGCCGCCTGTGCCACAACTCGGTAGACGCATCACTGACTGCCTTAATCTCACTCTTGTTTTCTGTTATAGGTATTTTCAGCATATGTGTATAAAATTCTGACATTTGTCAGGTGGCCCATGCTTTGACTTGTCTTACTTAACCTTGTCTTGTTTTAATCTTGACTTGGTTTAGTTTTGGTTTGGTTCACTTTGGCTTGGCTTGGCTTGGTTTGGTTTGGTTGGTTTGAGATGAGAAGGTTTGGTATATAAACCAACTTCTCTCTCTCTCTCTCCTCCATCATTATCATTTACTTCTCCACCTTCTTCTTCTTCTTCATTGACTCCTCCCACAAACCCAAGGCAAGTGCAACTTGCTCCATGGAGAATATTTTGGATCACCATTTTTTATTGTTCTATTCTCTTTCTTGTATGATTCTAAGCATCTTTAGAACTTACAATTTTTGGTTTTGATGGATATATTTTTGTAGATCTAATTTTTAATTTTTTTTTGGTTTTTGATCTATAAAAACTTGGTATTTTTGAAAACTAATGGTTCCATGTTATAAGAAATTCAATTCTACCTCGAGTTTATGTGATTGAGTTGTATCTTCTGAGATTCTCCACCGTTTGGAGAGTATATTATATTGTGTGGTTGTGACCTAGAACACCGTTCTACCGCTGACACTGCGGCATAGGCTGGACGTGCCCACGTACTCGTGTCCCTAAATCGGGTGCGGGTCGTGACACGTTTTTAGTGGTGGCCCATGCAGGTCGAGATTCGTATTAGTGCGAAGTCGTGGTAGTGCGACGATTTGTTGTACTGCTGCGCACCTGCGGTAAGAGATAAGGAATAGGTTTTAGAATGAGAGAATACTCAATCATAGTTAGAAATTCCTTGAGAGATTCCTGGGATGACCCTTGAGAATCTCATTTTGAACTTCGATTTGAAATCTTTTCTCTTGTTTTGTTCGCCCTTACTCCTTGTTATTGAATTTGGTTTTGATGGATCGTTGTTGATTTTGATTTTTCTATCGAGTTGAATTTTATGACCTAAGTTACGATATTTTTTGATAACATATGTTGACGGGATTAACAGGGAAGGTAAAACGTCTACTTGGTTATAGAATCTAGAGTCTTCTACGGTCATACTAGCTGGCATAGCGAAGACATATAGTCTGATTTTGGATTTATTTCTTGGGTGTGAAAATTTAAGGTTTCCGCAGCCAAGCATGCGACAATACAAAAATTTTAAATACCATAATTCTAGAGGTATGTACCTTAGTTGCGGACTCTATGGTTTATCGCAGCCTTGCTTACTAGTTTGGCGATGATTCTGAGTATCATCATTTTGGACAGACGCATATGATTATCAGATTGTATCTTGAGAAGGTCCTTAAACATATCATATCTTTCTTTCGTTTCACCTATTACAAAATTGTTTTTCCATCATCAATTAACTTAGGGGTAGGGATATTTTTAGTTATTTAGTCTAATTACTTGTAGAACTCAATTAGTTATAATTATTTTATAGTATAATGATTTGATGGTTTGTATTAGAGTTTATCTTAGAGATGATAGTTTAGCTCTAGCATTAGAATGGCAACCCATTGTAGTTAACCCTTAGTTGTTTATAATATCCATCAGTTTTCATATAGCATGTTAGACTGCTTTACAACCTTGATGAATTGATGCACCCTACTATTGCCTGTATGATTTGATACCTTGTGACTGCCTAGTGTTGTAGCTAGATGAGACCCCAGATTGATATTGTATACCATGACCTCGTAGGTTATTCCTTCAAGTTGCATGACTTAGATAAATTTTCTTAAGACCATGATTGTTGGGGACATGACCCTAAGAGGAGTACGACCAACTTAAATTTTGAGGACAAAATTATTTTAAGGAGGTAGACTTGTAACCACCACTTTTCTAAAATGAGGATAATTTTAAACTTTTGTAAAATTCATCATTAAATAATAGGATTTAAATCATGTTAATGATTTATGGTGAATTTTGAATATTTTAAATACCATTTAATTAGATGTATTGTGACTTTGGTCTTTTACTAATCTAATCCTAGAACTACTTAGCTTAGAGACTAACCATGACCATGGAGACCTAACATATGTGATTAGATTAGCTAATTACTACTTTTTAGCCTAAGGGTATTTTGGTAATTTGTGACATTTGAATTATTTGAATTTTGATTAATTAATAATGTGCTAATTAATGTGTTAGGCCTTAACCTAGAATTGTCCTAATCTAGATATTGATCATGAGCCTAGATATTTGATTAGTAGCTTCCAACTAAATGACAAGGTTAGTAATATCTAGATATTATGTCTAAGTAGATATTTAGCTTGAAAATCCTAATTTACTTGGACCTTTGCTAGAAGGGCTTGAATTATACTTGTAGAAGGCCTTTAATTCCACTTGAACCTAACCCCAACCCTAACCCTAACCCTAAAAAACCCTTGTGGCAAGCCATACACTCTTCCTTGCCCTATATAACATCATGTTAGCACACATTTTGCCTCTTTCCTTACAATTTCAAACCCTAAATTGAGTTCTTCCCCAAATTCACCCCCTTTATCCAAATCAACTCCAAATTGAGCCTAATCAATTGCAATACACTCCCTAGTGTAGAGGAAGCCTCTAGAAGCTAGCTAGCAAGGATTTGGAGCTAATTGACCATTGAAAGTGGAGTGATTTTGCTCTCAAGTGTATTTACATTGAGATTCCAACTCTCAATAGGTAATGGCCTCTAAACCTATTAATTTTCTGATTTCTTTTCATTGATGCATTCATTTAGGGTCTCCCTAGCCCTAGGTTGAGTTTGGGTTCGATGCGTGTCCATTTAGGGTGTGTATCGGAGGAGTATCGGAGTGTTGTATTAAGTGTTCGATGAAATGCCACATAGAAATTCATGTTAATAATTTTCTAAACTAATTACATAAAATTGTAGCTAATATGGTGTAGATTAATTATTGTGGTGACTGAGTTAATTTTAGGACTGTTTTGTGTCGATTTTAGGACCGGGGACACGGTACGACACTGTCGTGCACTGTCCTGCTACCACACACCTATATCTAGGTGGACACGACACTAGAGGACACGGGATTTGGTGGACACATGGGGGCATCGACTGACAGTATGCCCCCAAAATTTTAGATAAATTGGTTCACTGCTCAAGGAGAAATCGAGCCTGCACTAGTTATGCACTGTGTTACGACCCGCTCTCGCTTTTCGGGATATTAGTACGTGGCCAAGTCCAGCCTACGCCGCAGCATCGGCGGTAGTACGCTGTCTGGAGACAAATATAAATCTCAAATACAACAAAATTATATTATCTTACTCATTCACTAATTATTTAAATTACAATTCCA